>CM021768.1:31772079-31811200 GCA_011076525.1 Nettapus auritus | reverse complement strand
TTTTTTTTTTTTTTTTTTTTTTTTTTTTTTTTTTTTTTATGGCAAAACCTGTTTTTAAGAAGCAATTTCTATGAATTACTAATGCAACTCAGGTAGAGGTAGATACTCAAAAATACACATTCAAAAATTTCCCAAGTTTGTTTCTGCTCTCTAAATGCATATTGCAGACCAAGGTAAACATTTCTGTTAGCAGCTCCAGCAGTCCAACAAGGACATGTAAAACAGTTCGCTCTGACAATTCAACAGTTGAATCTGTTCAACTCCAGTAACTCAACTTGGCCTTTATAAGGGGTTTCTATGGTGGCATCAAATTAGACAGCAAGCTTCCCTCCCCACAACAAGTTATTAACCAGATGAACACTGAATTTAAATGTAACTCATTCTTCCTCTCTTGGATAGACTTGATCAAATCTCTCAACATTATTTGCCTCTATATGCAGAGTTGAATATGTACCATTTTTTTTGGTGCATCTTTTCCTTTCATTTAAGGAACAATCCGAGGCTGAGGAGGCGTCAGCAATTAGAGCATAATGGAGCCCTTGTCACTGTCGACATTCAAACATTATTTGTACTGTTGGTTTTTTTTAGCAAGTCCTGCTGAGATTCAGAAATATCTGCATTCGAGGATTACTAATTAACTCTCATTCATCAACCTCTTATCAGTCCACAATGT
This sequence comes from Nettapus auritus, assembly GCA_011076525.1. Taxonomy (NCBI): domain Eukaryota; kingdom Metazoa; phylum Chordata; class Aves; order Anseriformes; family Anatidae; genus Nettapus; species Nettapus auritus. Next base: position 31,810,527 of record CM021768.1, on the reverse strand, counting down.
AAAATCTGATTGAAGTCTGAGTAGAAGACTGACTGGTTGTGTAAAATACCTATCATTCATCTATGGAGGATGAAATGCCAAACACACTTTCTACAGGAGGATTCCTGTTTTTTGCCCCTTTACACAGCTCTGTCCCAAAATCAAAGAACTACTCTGTGAACGGGAAGATGAGCAGGGTTTCTAAGTCATGAAGTGCCAAATCACACAGGCGTCAGTCCCAAAGAAAATCCCAGCAAGTTTCAATAGCCTGCTCAAGCCTTCTCATTGGGATAAGTGCTTGCCACTGGGATGTAAGGGATGCTTGACCTATTTTTAATACATAGCTGGGAATAAAGACACCTCAGAGTGCTGCCTTATCTAAGTTTTTATATCTTGGCACTGAGAAAGTACCCAAAAGTCCAAGGAAACTGATCATGACATGGAAAAACTTGGGTAGTATAAATATCTTTCCACAGACTGGATAGTTATCAGCCTCCAGGTTGTATTTTACAGTCCCCAAGTACCTGCTGTTAACGTTCGTCTTCTGCTAACAATATCAAAGTATCACAAGACAGAAGAAAAACTCTGCTACGCCTTCACACATTTAACAATTTTCAGGTTTAGGGTCCTTTTTTTTTTTTTTTTCTTTTCTTTTCTTTCCTTTTTTTTTTTTTTTTTTTTTTTGAAAGCTTTTGTAGATAAGAACAGACTAAGTGAATATTGGTCTGTTCAGACTTTAAGAAGAGCACATCTGGAGCAGACAGGGAGACAAAACTTGCAGAAAGGAAAACCTCTAATAGATTGGTTGCATGTCAGAATCTGTCAGCAGCATGACTCATTTGTACTGTAATAAATTACTGCTTTTCTGGGCTTGAATTTTCTCACTTGCTGTTTCACTACAGCACTGCATGAAATAACCCAGCGCTGATCACAGCACTGTGGGAATGCCACACGCAGTTAATCACTAGCAATATAATTTTATAAAAAAATGGAGAAGGGCGGTGCAATGTATGAATAAAGAAATATTAAACAAATAAATACAAACAAGCAGCAGGAGGATTAGAAATGAATGGCATGGCATAATTACAGTGTGCTATCTTATGCTGAATCATCAATTTGAACCGAGCTTGGTGTTGTGTTACTGCCATAAAACAGACACCTGTTCTTTTCTGTCATGATAGTGGCCATACATGTGGCCCCTGGCCATGTCTTTCTGAACCGGAAGGGGCAGATTTTCAAGCACACAGAGCATGACCACCAGTAACTAAGGACAGAAAAAGAAGTGGAGCATCGCTCCATCTGCATTCTTTCTTTCTTGACAACAGACATTTCTCCTGCCTTTTCTTCTTATTTATTTATTTATTTATTTATTTTTACTACCTTCTGTGCATGTTTCCTTTGTCCTAATCTTTGGTTGGTTGGTGCCACATCTGACCGGTCATTTTTTAGAAGCCACAGTTGGATACTGTGAAGGATCAGTGAATTCTGTCATATCCCCATACAGATAGTGTCATGCTTCAGTGTGGGTAAGAAGAGAAAGCAGGAGTGTGTGAAAAGGGATGAAAAAAATAAAGGGGCCTTCTTCTGTGAAAAGGACAGACTGGAAGACTTGTCTTGCTGGGCATTTCTGCAGTACTTTTCTCTGAAACCGGAGGAGGAAGAACAGATTTTTTTTTTTTTTTTTTCACTTCCCTTGAGGGATTTGTCACTGCTTTTTTTCTCTCTGAAAGAAGAAATTCAAAACTCAGATTTAAAATTAAAATCAGCACCCACCACCACCCTATACCACGTGTCTCCTCTAACATGACACTTGAGAGTCAAGTATCCAATGTGAGCGTGACATGGAAGAGACTTTGCTGAAAGACAAGAACTGATGCAAGAAATATGAATCCAAGACTGAAATAAAGATGAAATTAGATGAAATTATATGAAATAAAGACTTCTGACACATTTAATGCCAAGTTAAATTAGTGTTTTTAGAGCTGCTTAAACAGCACCTGGTTGTCTTCTTCCATTCTAGTAGATGTTCCTTTCCATCTGAGTTGCAGATGACATGTGACAAAAGGATCATGACTTCTAATCAGTGGTAATATAAAAAATCAAGCACAGGCAGGCTTCAAAGTGAATAACCTCCTCCCAGAAAAAAAAAAAAAAAAAAAAAAAAAACCAAGAAAATTCTACTACTCATCTTCATCATACTGGCTTGTGTCAGAGACAAAAAATCATGAGATAAGTTTTTTAAAAGTATCCACAAAAATATGCTACTAATTACATGTGAAGTGTTTTAGGTGGCAGCACAATAATCCTGACTTCACAGGAACATTTGACAAATGATAGTATCTGTCTGTAACCCTGCTATTTCTTTGTCCACCAGGAAATGATCTAAGGCCTTGACCTGGAAACGCCCTTTATCAGGCTTTCCAAGGCTTCATCAGCTGTTGTGCGTGCACATGCAGCAAAACCAACAGGAAATGTGGGGCAGGAGAAGCAGCAATGAGTCAGGGGTGAGCAGGCACGGCAATTCAGATGCAGCACCTTACCTTACTGAGAGCCTGACCTACTGGGAATTAAATGTATACCATTTTATCACTAGATATCACTAAAAAAGTAAACAGTGCATGATCATTTAATGAATTATTCATTCAAAAAAAAAAATCTTACATTTAATCAGATTCTCTGCTCCGCAGCTCCATGTCTGATGGCCTGAGTGGTAATTAATGTTTCATAAAAGATAAATAGGTATGTTGGTGCTATGAGTCAGATCATTTTAAGTTATTCTTAAGAAGAACCTATTCAAAAACTGTATGTCTGGAGTAGGTAAATTTTAAGGTATTTTCATACATGCTGTTGAAAGATGATACTGGTCTTCAAGATATCTCATAAGAGAATTAGTCTTAGAAGTTGGGGGGTCTTTATTTAAAATAATAGTAATGATAAATATATAGAGCCAGAATCTGTTGAGGAGTAGAGGGCTGAGGGCAGGCCTAAGGTACCACAGTATTTCAGTAGAAATACTGGCAAGATATTTTTAAAGTATGTGGTGTTAGAATATGAAAACCCTTACAAATTTCCACCCAAATTTAAATCCCTCATGGGACTGAGTGACTTTGCCAAAATCTCACTGAGCAGGAAAAAAAAACAAAACAACAAAAAAACAAACAACAACAATAACAAAAAAACAACTAAATTGCTAAACATTTTTGGAAATATGTGTGAATTTTATTTCTGTTCTGAAACCTTCCAGCTTAATAAACTTAAACTGTACTGTAAAATGAAATGTTTCCTCAGCTCTTTTATTTTAGAGGGCTGGCAAGTAGTTTATTCAGGACCAGCGGAACCACACTAGTTTTTAGTAATTTGCTCATAGATAACTCATGCTGGTAGCTTGGAATTCATGCAGTTTTCTGCCCTATTCTCGAACACCTGTAGAGAGCATAACAAACCTTTAATTAACTATCAGAAGTATCACAGAATCACAGAATTGTCTAAGTTGGAAGAGACCTCCAAGATCACCGAGTCCAACCTCTGACCTAACGCTAACAAGTCCTCCACTAAACCGTATCCCTAAGCTCTACATCTAAACGTCTTTTAAAGACCTCCAGGGATGGTGACTCAACCACTTCCCTGGGCAGCCTATTCCAGTGCCTAACAGCCCTTTCTGTAAAGATGTTTTTCCTAATATCCAACCTAAACCTACCCCTGGCGCAACTTTAGCCCATTCCCCCTCATCCTGTCACTAGGCACGTGGGAGAACAGACCAACCGCCACCTCGCTACAGCCTCCTTTCAGGTACCTGTAGAGTGCGATAAGGTCGCCCCTGAGCCTCCTCTTCTCCAGGCTAAACAGTCCCAGCTCCCTCAGCCGCTCCTCATAAGACTTGTTCTCCAGACCCTTCAGCAGCTTTGCAGCCCTTGTCTGGACTCGCTCAAGCACCTCCATGTCCTTCTTGTAATGAGGGGCCCAAAACTGAACACAGTACTCGAGGTGCGGCCTCACCAGAGCCGAGTACAAGGGGACAATCACATCCCTGGACCTGCTGGCCACGCTGTTTCTTATGCAAGCCAGGATGCTGTTGGCCTTCTTGGCCGCCTGAGCACACTGCTGGCTCATATTCAGCCGACTGTCAACCAATACTCCCAGGTCCTTCTCTGACAGGCAGCTTTCTAACCACACATCTCCCAGCCTGTAGCTCTGCTTGGGGTTGTTGTGCCCCAGGTGCAGAACCCAGCACTTGGCCTTGTTGAACTTCATACCGTTGGCCTCGGCCCATCGGTCCAGCCTGTCCAGATCATCTTGCAGAGCCTTCCTACCCTCGAGCAGGTCAACACACGCACCTAACTTGGTGTCATCTGCAAACTTACTGAGGGTGCACTCGATCCCCTCATCCAGATCATCGATGAAGATGTTAAAGAGGACTGGCCCCAGTACCGAGCCCTGGGGGACTCCACTACTGACCGGCCTCCAACTGGATTTGACTCCATTCACTAAGACTCTCTGGGCCTGGCCATCCAGCCAGCTCCTAACCCAACGAAGCGTGCGCCAGTCCAAGCCATGGGCAGCCAGTTTCCTGAGGAGAATGTTGTGGGGAACGGTATCAAATGCCTTACTGAAGTCAAGGTAGACCACATCCACAGCCTTTCCCTCACCCACTAAGCGTGTCACCTTGTCATAGAAGGAGATCAGGTTCTTGAGGCAGGTCCTGCCCTTCATACACCCATGCTGACTAGGCCTGATCGCCTGCTTGCCCTGCAACTGCCGCATGATGACGCCCAAGATAATCTGCTCCATGAGCTTCCCTGGCACTGATGTCAAACTAACAGGCCTGTAGTTCCCCGGGTCTACCCTCCGGCCATTCTTGTAGATGGGCGTCACGTTTGCTAGCTGCCAGTCAAGTGGGACCTCCCCCGATAGCCAGGACTGCCAATAAATGATGGAAAGTGGCCTGGTCAGCTCTTCTGCCAGTTCTCGCAGCACCCTCAGGTGGATCCCATCCAGCCCCATCAACTTGCGTACATCCAAGTGCTGTAGCAGGTCGCCCACCATCTCCTCGTGGATTGTGGGGGCCACATTCTGCTCCCCATCCCCTTCCACCAGCTCAGGGTACTGGGCGTCCAGAGAGCAACTGGTTTTGCTGCTAAAGACTGAGGCAAAGAAGGCGTTAAGCACCTCAGCTTTTTCCTCATCTCTGGTAACTAAGTTTCCCCCCGCATCCAGTAAAGGATGGAGATTCTCCTTAGTCCTCCTTTTTGTATTGATGTATTTATTAAAACATTTTTTGCTATCTTGAACAGCAGTAGCCAGATTGAGCTCCAGATGGGCTTTGGCCTTTCTAATTTTGTCCCTGCACCACCCTGCAACATCCTTATAGTCCTCCAGAGTGGACTGGCCTCTTTTCCAAAGATTACAAACCCTCTTTTTTCTCCTAAGCTCGAGCCACAACTCTCTGTTCAGCCAGGCCGGTCTTCTTCCACGCCGGCTCGTCTTTGGGCACGTGGGGACAGACCGCTCCTGAGCCATTAGGATTTCTTTCTTGAAGAGCGCCCAGCCTTCCTGGGCTCCTCTGTCCTTCAGAACCATTTTGTGGTCACTCTGCCCAAGACAGTCCCCAACCACCACATCTCCCACCAGTCCTTCTCTGTTTGTGAACAGAAGATCTAGTGGGGAACCATCAAGATCTAGTAGGCTCACCAAACAGCTGTGTCAGGAAGCTATCTTCCACACTCTCCAGAAACCTCCTAGACTGCTTTCTGTGGGCTGTGTTGTGTTCCCAGGATATGTCTGAGAAGTTAAAGTCCCCCACAAGAACAAGCACTGACGATTTTGCAACTTCTGCCAGCTGCCTGTAGAACTCATCTGTCTCCTCATCCTGGTTTGGCAGTCTATAACAGATCGCCATTAGGATGCTTGCCTTGTTGGCCTTTCTGCTGAACCTTATAATTGCCAGCCTCAAGTTCAACGACATCAAAACACTCTCTATTATAGAGAGCCACTCCGCCACCTCTTCTGTGCTGCCTGTCCCTTCTGAAGATCCTACAGCCAGACATGGCAGCACTCCAGTCATGAGAGTGGTCCCACCACGTTTCCATGATGGCCACCAAGTCATGGCCTGTCTGCTGCACAATGGCTTCCAGCTCCTCTTGTTTGTTACCCATGCTGCATGCATTAGTGTAGATGCACTTCAGCTGAGCCTTTGCCTTCTCCCCCAGCCTAGCCACTGTTCCCCCTGGCACACCTCCAACAAGCTTTGTTTCTTCCCCATCCCCCTTCTTACCTAGTTTAAAGCCCTCTCAGTGAGCCCTGCCAGCTCCTGGGCCAGGATCCTTTTTCCCCTTGGGGACAGTTGGGACCTGTCTGCAGCCATCAGGCCAGGTGCCGAGTAAAGTGCCCCGTGGTTGAAAAATCTAAAACTTCTGTGTTGGCACCAGCCTTTGACCCATGTGTTTATCAGGTGGGCTTTGCATGTCCTCTCTGAACCCCTCCCTGCCACTGTAGGAATGGACGAAAACACCACCTGTACTCCTGCTCCGTCCACTATCCGTCCCAGCCCCCTGAAGTCCTGTCTGATAGCCTTCAGGTTTCTCTCATCAATATTATCACTGCCAGCCTGGACTATCAATAGTGGGTAGTAATCAGAGGGGCGAACCAGGCTGGGAAGCTTTCTGGCAATGTCCCTGACCCTGGCCCCAGGGAGGCAGCAGACCTCCCTACAGGTAGGGTCAGGCCGACAAATAGGGCTCTCCTTTCCCCTTAGAAGGGAGTCGCCCACAACAATCACCCTTCTTTCTTTCTTGGTGGAAGCAGTCTTGAGGCATGGAGCAGACTTCCTCGCCCTAGGCTTCCTGGGTAAACTTCCTACCACATCCTCATCTACCCCTCTCTCAAGCTCCAGGGCCTCAAACCTGTTGTGTAAGGGCACCTGGGCAGGTAGGGGGGGGTGTTTCCTGCAACATCGACAGGGACCTGTCTCCATTCCTCCTCAGCTCCTAGGTCCCCTCCCTCTGCCCGACAGCGACCAGGCAGGGGGTCCACCCCCATGTGGGGAGTCTCACTCTGGAGCCTCTCCTTCAGGCCTTGCAGGGAGTTGCTCCACCAGTCTATCTCCCGCTCGCACTCCCTGATGGCCCTCAAGCTCTCCACCTCCTCCTTGAGCTCTGCCACCAGGCGGACCAGGTCGTCCACCTGCTCGCACCTCAGGCACACGGTGTCTCTGCCTCCTTCAGACGGCAGCAGCAGGCTCTGGCACTCCCTGCACCCAGAGACCTGAACTGCCGCATTTTGGAGCGGGCAGTCTGCCTGGGTGCCTACAGACTTTCTGGCGCGAGCTCGCTGCCTAGCGAGGACCACAGTGGCCCAGCTAGTGGCAGACAGCCGTCAGGTGAGGTGTTCTTAGGGGCGGGGGCATCGCCCTGCCCTCCCTGCTCGCCCTGCCTCAGGAACTGCCGCGCCCCGCGCTGTTTGCCCGTCCTGTTCCCCCGCTCCCCAGGGGCTGCCTTTGAGCGGCCGGGAGGGGGCGCTGCTGGCTCCGCCTCCGCCTCGTCACGTCCCTCACAGGGCTGCCGGGTCGTGGCGGCTCCCTCGGCTGCCTCGAGTGGCCTCGATGCCGGGAAAAGAGCCCTGCCTGGCCCGATCCCCGCTCCGCTGCAGAACGCGTCTGCCCGGAGCCGATCGCCTCGGCAAGTGGCTGCGAAATGGCGGCGGCGCCCGATTAAATAGGACAGTCTAAAGTCAAACTGATTATTTAGGTTGTTTGTGGTCAAACACAATTGATCGTTAGCAGTCATACTGCTTATGCACCAAGCATTGGGATAACAGGTGGAGAGGTTACTGCTTCTCAGTCAGTGCATTCACACCACTGGGAGGCCTCAGGGTTGCATCCCAGTTTGCTGTCTGCAGTGCAGGGTGAGCATATGTTTTCCAGGAGCACTGCTTGAGCAGTGAAGCACAGATACCCTGTGGAGCATTCTTACTCCAGCATTCAAGAGGTAAGGTGTGTTCACAAAGCACAGGATTGGTAGCTCTCAGCCCAGACCTTGCTGTCACATCCTAACAGAAAGAGGAGCACACCAAGTACTGGCTTGTCCTGTTACTTGCTGCTCAGTCACAAAAAATACTCTCCAGTTTACCTGTTCTTTCATCAGAAAACACAATATAGATGAATGCGTGTGTCTCACAAATAGACATAACACAGGGCTACATGAATATTTTATGGAGGTCCAGTACTCAATCCCCAACAGGTCAGTCTGCAATGTCTTTTTTTTTTTTTTTTTTTTTTTTTTTTTTTTTTTTTTAATTGATTCTGAAAAAACATCTCTCTCATCCTCACCTGTCAGTAATTTCAGGCAAACGGGGTAACTGATGGCATTTGAAACTTAAATATTTTGCAGTCTTTCCCTGCAATGTTGTTGTTTGTTTGCATGACACTGGGGATATGCCAGATGTTCTAAAAAGTCACTGAAACTTCATCTCCCCTTCAGCTTTGCAAATCCGTATATACTTTCACAACTCTGTTTCTTCAGTCTGGTATTTTAAAGCTCCTGGCCCAATCATGTCTAGGGCCCATGGATGCTCTCCTAACAGAGACAATAAATAATAATATCCGAAGCACCTGGGATTTCATGGATATGTAACTGCTACAAAAGTGAGATCTGAAATAAGCTGCAGGCCTGCCCAGAGAATTTACAGTCTCATCAGAAAACAGTGAAATGGCACCAGTGAGTTAGCCGATAAATTGTATGTGACAGTCACAAATACTATTTTCTTTAAAAATAATGTTATTAAAAATGGCAGTGAAATGACATCACTGTGTGAGTGCCAACGGGAAAGTGGTAAGTCTCTCTGTGCTTAGGAATATTTTCTCAAGCAATAGATAAATCCTTGCACATCCACAAAACCTGTAGCAAGCTCCTTTGGGTAACATTAGACCTCATTTCTACCTGAGAGAGTAAGAAATCTGAAGCCAGGATGCTCTTGGTGGCAGTAGGAAGAAATTGCTTCTTTTAGGATTTTTGGGCACTTTAGCAGTAGTATCTGCATGACACAGGAGAGCCTGCTATCTCATTTTTGGTACTTCCAGTTCACTTTTCTTCTTGATATTGTGATATGTATTTCCCAAGTCAAGATAGCAATTTGGCACTGGTAAAAGACCTAAAAATGTGTGACAGGAGAAGACAGAGGAAAAAGCAAAAACCAACAAATTCAAACTATGGCACTTTGCTAGAAATTAATTTCCAGTTGTTTGTCTTTTCATATTAGTCAAGGACATCAGATTAGCTTTAGAGCTGGCAATAATAACACCTCTCAGATCTGCAAGCATTTTAGAAGCAGAGCTATTTCTGTTTTACTGTTAGGGTTGTAAATGCAGCTGGGGTGACTTTCATACCATGACAGAATAAGCAATTAGCAGAATTTGAATTAAGATCTGCCTCTGTATCTCACAATACCAAAGGATGTCCTTGATGTGCTACAGTGTTGTAGGATGTGCAGTTGCCTGTTTATTTTTTCTAGTGGCAGCCCTTCGTGCCCATCACATGCAGAAGAGGAGAAGGCATAGCCCTATGTTAGTTACACTTCAGGGACTGATGGCAAAGCACTATTCCTCACCTATCTAGATGCTTCAATTCATGTGGGCATAGTTCTGCCCTGTTTGAGCAGTTGGTTTGGACAGATGACTTTCAGAGATCCCCTCCAGCCTAAACCATTCTCTGAAAATGACATCCCTGTCGGCCAGGTGGAGGAAGAGCTGCTTTTAGATACTCAGCAATGGGAGCTGGGCAAACAAACACAGATCAATCACTTTGGACAACACCACAATTCTTCACTATTGAGTAAATAAAAACTTTATTTTACATGGCAATGCTGGTGTTTTCTGTAATTAGAAGGCTGGTGAGAACTCTGAAAACAGATTATGATGAGCTGCAGTACCCTGTAGGGGCTGAGAGCTGAACTCTGATCCAATGCCACCCACACCATTCTCTGGCAGTTCTCAAAAGGGTCTCCAGAGGCAACAGTTCGTGAACCTCCAGTTTAACAGTATTATCCTCACGCTTCGTCTTTGATTCAGAAATGTCTAGGGTCCCGTTGTACTAGGCGGTGAACAGTCATGGAACAGCAATGACCTTTTCTCCAGCAATCTTGTAGCAAGGAAGACAAGACAAAGTAATTAAAGAGAGAAAATAGATGGGTGATTTATCAACACATTAAATGTCGTTTCTCCCCAAAGTGCAATCTTCTCACAGCCCATTCTCCTCACTCCAGCCCTCAGCCAATTCTCTTCAGTGTTTCATTAACCCATGTTTCTCTCAGAACTACCTATGCTCCTGAGGGAACATGCACTTCTGATTTCATTTCCTCTAGATGACTTGCATTAGCCAGCTAATATCAGCTTAGAGCTGCCTTGCAATCAAGCCAGTCATTTCATAGATGCCACAAGCATCACGAGCGGAAATTCTGGGAGGATTTCATGTGAATTAGGCCAAAAGCTGACACACAAACAAGCTACTCCACGTCAGAGCTGCTCTGCTAACAATCATTTATTCAATCTTAGGATGATTCCCCTTATTCAAGCAGCATAATTATCTCTTCATGAGACAGAAACAGATGACCCTGCATTTAGCATGCTAGTTTGAGCATGGGTTCACCAGAGAACGGTTGACATGAAGTGCTTGCTCATGGTCACAGAGGAGACATCATCCTACTGGCAGCCAGCGGTCCAGAAAAAACACACCTCTCCTAGAAGCACTTCAGAAGGCCAACTCCACATTAATAAAGGTTTGCCAAGAAATCCCTTGTGTAATTAAACAGTGCCAGGGTTTCTGGGTAGGGTGCTTTTATTATCACACTCAGTCAAGTGGAACTGGCACTGTGACAAGCGCTTCAGGCTCTGAAAGAGCACTGCACACAACAGGGGAAGAATAAATGTGATTCTCTTCTGATGTAGATGTACTATCAAGAACACCTAGTCCAGAAGCAGAGGGGCAGCTATGCTTTCTTTTTTTATAAATATGGCACATTTCACTGTAGTGGGTGTATGGAACAATGTTGGTAACCCTGCTCTGCAGCAAAGAAACCCAGGCTAGGATTGTATGGCTATGCGGCTTCACCAGCAAAACTCTGTTAACGCAGACTTGGCCTGTTCACTGTGAGGCAAGGATTTTGAAGCTTTCAAAAATTTTACGTAGTATTTACAATAAATGACTTAAAAATGCATTCCTTGAATTTGTCACAATCCTTCCACCCTGCCCCTATCTCTCCCTCCCAAGGAAGATCATTATTAGAATTGTAGCACTGTAATTGTAGTATGTAATGGTAATGCCCTACATACTTACCTATGTACATGCATGCACACATAGAATATACATTTATATATATACATATATGTGTGTATTTGTATCTATATTTGTAAGACAAACTCATAGAACACTTTTTAAGGCAAGATACTTTGAAAAGCTTCCAATGCGACATGGGCTAATGAGAAAAAAAAAAGGACATACACAATGTGATCTAAGATTGTGGTGTCCTTGTGAGCATGTGTAAAATCACATTCCAGACACATATTAAAATACATGAAAATTGAAAAAAAAAAAAAATAGAGGAAAATGTGGCTTCCAAAGATTCCTTTCCTTCCTTCAAACATTTTCTGAATAGCAGGTCTCCGTCAGATGAAGGCTTTGAATTTTCATTTATTTCACACTTAAGGACATCCAATTATTCAAATGATACAAATGATACACTGTTTTGCTGAAAATCTGGGCCAGGAATGGAACTAGATTTTGGAGTGAGGAGGCTGAATAAATGGTAGAAGCTTTTATGAATAGTGAATTTTATTTTAAGTATTTCTTGGGAGCTGCCATCACCTTTCCTTCTCAATGCAAGTTGTCACTTAGTGACACTTAGTGGTCTGAGATAAGATTTCCTACCTTTTTGGTCATATGATTTGTAAATTATTGTCCTTTGTTTTCACTGCTAACAGATTTGTTCTCTTTCACTCAACAACAGTGTCCTATCTTCTTGTTAAGATGGATTTTTTTTTTTTTTTTTAAAGACAGGTCTCCTCAAGCACACATGTAAATTTCACATTCCCCTTTTCCACAGAAACATGCCAGTTAGATGTGTCAGATGCTGATAGACTCTAACCTATTCAGAGATGCAAATATTAACAGAAAATGCTGAAAACCCACATCTAGGCCTCCACTGGAGGAAGCATTTTCAAAGCATTTCTTCTAACATGGAAGAAATCTCATCTGACCTAATTTTCTACCCTGTTTGTTACCTCTCGGCTGTCTCATCTGAGGTTCCACCTGCTGTTTCTCCATCTGCCAGCCTTTTTTAGATCAGATGAACCTTCTGAGTTACACATTAAATGTCAGGCAGGCTTGAGAAAAACTGTTTATGTCTGCTTTTAAGCAGATAATATTTTCCATTAAAAATGCAACGTAGAGACACTAAAGGCTAAGATCTCATTTGCTTTTGGTTACCTTTACTCTCGAGCAAGTCTGCTTTTGTGCAAACTGATGCTATTGGTTGAGACCCATGGTCATCCAAGCAGAATGATACCCTGTGAAGACTATTATTATTATTGAAGACTATTTCCAGTAATAATTAAAGCCTTGAGCTGGGGGCTAAAAAGAATAAGATAACTCAGCCAATGCTACTGGAATCCTTGTGTGGACTGAAATCAAACCCAAATCCAGCATCAAAGAACCATCTATCTTCTCCCACTTACCTTCTAAGCAATTCCAGAGCAGAAGACAAAGATTTTATGTGTAGGTAGCCATTCTCTGCCTGCCCACTGTTTTGCACTTGGATGAATTTCAGCCACTAAATGCACAGCACTGCATGTCCAAGCTGATTTATCCTCTGTCCATGTCACATGCTTCCATATGAGAACACACAGACCCGAGTGCCCAAGATAGGAAAGCTAGGATGAGCTGAATAGGTACTTACTGAAGAGATGCAGGCGTGTTACTTCTCCTTAAGTTCAAGATGTAACTTACCTTAATTCACCTACAACTGTGTTAAGGGAATAAAGGAAAGTCTCATTAGGGGGAAGAGGGCATTTCTTACCTTATGCCTCAGACAAATACAATAGCTTGAAAGTCATTAAACAAAGGGCATGTAACACAAGTATTAACACTATGATTTACAGTAATAAAAACAATATTACAGTGTGTCTAATTAGAAGCCATTATAAGACCAATTAAGGCTGTCAAAATAGAAAAAAAAAGCAACACGTGTTTTTTTCCCTGGAGGACTGGGATATGTTGAGACTCATTATTAACTCATAATTTGAGGACAGATGATGATTGCTTTCAGTTTGAGTTGAAATCTAGGCTCTTAAAGAAAAGAGAGCTCTGAGCTATATTCCTCTCTGGCAGACATTGCTTAAGCAAAGATTATCGTAACACGGTAGAAGCATTTTTTAATACCCAGAACACTTTTAAAAATGTGCATACAGCAAAAGCTATCTAGTTCAACTTCAGCATCCAGCACAATTCTGACATTTGCTGTCCGCATTTCAGCATTCATTTCACTGCAGGAAATAAGACAAAATAGCATTTATTGTACCTGGAAAGGGTGGCTGGACAGCCTTTAAGGAAACTAATTAAAATGCAGCTTGTTACCAGAGCCGTGCATCACACTGTGCTGCCATAGAAACCAGGGGTCCCATGGACCTTCAGGGCCATCTGAGGGCATGTTTGCAAGAGGCATGAGAACCACACAGATCGCTTATGATACATTTTAAATGAATGACCCGAAAAGTCTGAATGACTTGCTGATGTTAACCTACAAAAGAAAATAATTAACCCCTATATGCTCAGACAACGGGTCTGTCTCAGGAGCCAATTTATTCTTAGTGCTGCTTCTTATGACATAATATTCCCACAGCTTATTTAAGAAGCGTGCAACTTATTTGCAACATCTGAGTAACAAAACAGTTTAATTTGAGTTCTTAATAGAGAAACAATACAGCAGTTGAGACCTGTGGAAGAGAAGATGAACAACAGAGATTTGTACTACACTTAGGCTGCTATTTCCAGTGTTTCCTGTAGTATCACACATTTGGCTGGTCATTAGGGAAGCAACTCTCAGTTATTGCTTTTGTTGGCTGAGTCTCTGCTAGCACACTAAGTAAAAAAATCACACTACAGCACTGTGTTTTTCTTCCCAATTCCTTCTCTTAGAAAAGAAAGATCTTTAAACAACATTAACAAATATAAAAGTGGGATCTTACATTATATGCTGTCCTGATACTAATTTTCCATGGAAGCAATCAATAGATTTGCCACTGAGGCATTAAGAATTTAACAGTATGTCCAGGTCAAGAGATTCTCTTGACACATCTGTGAAGGAGACTGCAAATTGATAATGGTTTGTTGCAGATTACCATAAAATAATTTTGCAAAAGAGCACAGGGCTTTAAGCTTCATTAAGCAATTTAACTATTGATGAAACTATCCACAAGTTGTTTGAACGATCAAGGGGATTTGTAATTGCTTTTGAAAAAGAGTTTGATAGCAATTCTTCTGAAATAAATGAATTGCTCTAGAAATATGGGGTTGGGACTTGAAGGTGACATTGGAAATTGAAACACCAGTTCTCAAAGCACCGTGAAACCATCATGTTCATGTGATTTTGGCTGACATTACGACACTGTCAGCTCCCACAGTATACAAATGCACATACCTGCACATAATCTGTTCCACACTGGGCATGTCCCAGAACAATGGAAAGACTTTAAGGGAAGTTTAAAATCCTACTTAGGGTTAGAGAATGTTAAATGAAAAAAAAATTAAAAAAAATTGTACCATTCAGAGTTAGAGGCAACATTTGATTCAGAATAGCTATCAGATAATAATAATACATGAGAGAAGTAAAAACATCTCATGTTTTTATCTTTTTAATGTATGGAAAAGTATCCAGGCAACATAATAACTAAAATTGCCATCTATAAAAACAGACGCTAGACTGTACTTTTACTAAATGAGACTTTCTACAAGACAACTTGATTGCAACTAATCCATCACTCTTCTGTACTCTTGTAGCCCAGTGTGTTAACAACCTTGCAACGGTAATTCTTTAAAGAGCCTCACAATACCCTGATAGCCTTCTGTAACCCATTATTAATGGCTTCATTCACTCTTAGGTTCTCCTTACAGTGGAAAGTTCATTAGCACTACAAATAAATCTCTTTTGTCAAACAATTTACTACAGCTGAGGAACCAGGCCTGATACTCTCATTCTTCATCCTGATTTTGGTATAAACCAGATATCTGTTTGCTTGTTTTGTTCCTCCAGTTCCTTCACAGGAACCAACGCAGCCTGAATTTTTCAACATGTGCTCTTGGAGAGAAAATAAGGTGTTACAAATCATCACTAACTTATAAGTTCATTTTTAATGGGTTATATTTTATTTGCCTCAGTTCAACACTATTATTTACAGACACAAGTTAACAAAACACATCACAAAACAATAAAATTTCAACAGCTAATATTTATAGGTGCATAGTTCATGCTTAGTCACTTTTTTCTATATATAATACATACACATATATATAAAGCTCTCACAATAAGTCATCTCTGCACAGAAAGAATAGTAATTGGAAACAAATAAAAACTGTTTCATAAACAATATCAAATTACTGACAGCATATCAACAAAACATGTACAGAGTTAAAAATAAGCAGTAGACACTTAGGTGTTTTTATTTAGTATTTTCTTTTTAATTTTTAAACTTGAAGCCACAATATCCACAGCACAACAATGACCTTGCCAACCAGCTTTCATTTCAGCAGGAGGGAAATGCTGAAACAAGGTGGATGCAGTCACAGATACTCCAATCATTGCTGATGGAAGACTTCAAAATACACTGTAAAAACTGTAAAAAAATTTTACGACTGGGCACATTGGAACTCAGCACTTGTACAGGATGTGACGTCTTTGTTAGTAGGTTTCAGGAGATACAAAGGAAGGAAAGGTCTCTCATGCTTCGGGTTCATAGTCTTGATACTCTTCCTAATGAGAAGAGCAGACATCAGTGCTACTATTTCAGATAAATACAACCTAACATATAACCTGACTTTTACTGCTTGTCCTAGTCATACTAGTTACAATGAAAAATATTATGGATTTTCATGTGATAAGGATATTGCCTTTTATTATTATTTTGTCACATCTTCCAGATACTCTGTCTTACAAACTGTGGTGTCTACAGAATAGGCTTTCACAGTGGTTAACATACAATTCGATTACCAGAAAGACTCACAGCAATGAACTTGTGAGTAATTCTCAGCAGGCATAATGATCTAGGGAAGAAAGGGAACATTGGCTTTCTGTGTGTGAAGTTTTTTTTTTTTTTTTTTTTAAATCCTGTTTATCTGAGTGGAAGCAAGCTGCTACACTTTATCTGGGATCCAGCAAAACACTTGCATGTGTGCTTCAACAATAAAGACCATGAATATCTGAATACCTGCAAAACTGGGCTCTTATGTTTGCTTACAGTGAGTTACATGAACCTGTCGGTGAAGAATCAGGACTGCAGGCTGTCTTACAAAGGGCCACTGTGAAACACTTCATGCCTTAAATGGTTTACTTAAATACCAGAGGCAGGTAAACCTTATCTCTGGCTGAACTGTTAACAGACATATTTCAGGCATGTTATCTGTACTGATACAGGACTTGACCCAGCACAGTCAGAATTACAGACTGATCACTTCTGGTCCCCACTGATATTGCCTGGAGCTCATGAGGCCACTCACAGCAATTCACTTAACACAGATGGGAGGAGAAGAACCTTCAGGCTGAACAACAAACCAGGTGCTGCACATACTGATAAGAGCCAGTAAATCATTTAAACGCGTTTAACTCCAGATACTTGAGCAGCACGCATATTTTCAGTGATATTAATGGTGTTAAAGATCAAGCATGCTTTTAAGGTTTACTGCATCATGGCCTAGATTTTTTATGTTCCTGATTTTCAGACTAATCATAGAATCATTTAGATTGGAAAAGACCTCTAAGACAATCTAGCCCGGCCTTTAACTTAGTACTGACAAGTCCACCACTAAACCATGCTACTAAATTCAAAATCGACATGTTTTTTGTTGACCACCAGGGATGGTGACTCAGCTGCTTCCCTGGATGGCCCATGCTTCACAACCCTTTCAGTGAAGACATTTCTCCTAACATCCTACCTAAACCTCCCCTGGCACAACTTGAGACCATTTCCCCTCATCTTATCATTCATTTAGTGCTTGGGAGAAGAAACCAATCCCCACCTTGCTACAATCTCCTTTAAGGTAATTGTATAAGGTATCCCCTGAGCCTTCTCCAAGCTAAACAACCCCAGCTCCCTCAGCTGCTCTTCATAAGACTTTTTCTCTAGACCCTTTACCAACTTGATTGCTCTTCTTTGAACACGCTCCAGCACATCAATGTCTTTGTTGTAGCAAGGGGTCCAAAACTGAATGCAGTATTCTATGTGCAGCCTCACCAGAGCCAAGTACAGGGGAACAATCACTTCCGTGGTCCTGTTGGCCACACTATTTCTGTCACAAGCCAGGATGTTGTTGGTGTTCTTGGCCACCTGAGCACACTGATGGCTCATATTCAGATGGCTATCGACCAATATCCTCAGGTCCTTTCCACCAGGCAGCTTTCCAGCCACTCTTCCTCTAACCTGTACAACATGGGGTTGTTGTACCCCATGTGCAGGACCCGGCACCTCATACAGTTGGTCTTGGCCCATAGGTTCAGCCTATCCATATCCTCCTCAGTGCTACCCAACACTTGTGCATAAATTGGTGTCACATGGAAACTTACTGAGGTTGCACTTGATACTCTAGTCCAGATTACTGATAAAGGTATTGAAGAGAAGATGTCCCAATTCTGAGCCATGGGGGACTCCACTAGTGACCGGCATTCAACTGGATTTAAATCCATTCACCACCAGTCTTTGGGCCCGGTCACCCAGACAGTTTTTAACGCAACAAAGCGTACACCTGCCCAGGCCTTGAGCTGCCAGCTTCTTCAGGAGAATGCTGGGAATGGGCAACAGTGTAAAAAGCCTTACTAAAGTCTAGGTAGACAAGATCCACAGCCTTTTGCTCATCCACTGAACACATCACCTTGTCGTAGAAGGAGATCGGGTTCATCAAGCAGGACCTGCCTGTGATAAAACCATGCTGACTGGGCCTGATCATCTGGCTGTCCTGTACATGCTGTAAGATGTCACTCAGGATAATCTGCTCCGTGGGCTTCCCTGGCACTGAAATCAGACTGACAGGCCTGTAGTTTCCCAGATTCCCATTCTGGCCCTTCCTGTAGACGGGAGTCACATTTGCTAGCCTCCAGTCAGCTGGGACCTCCCCTGATAGCCAGGACCACTTATAAATGATGGAAAGCAGCTTGGTGAGCACTCCCACCAGCTCCCTCAGTACCCTCAGGTGGCCCCATACACTTGCATACATCTAAGTGGAGTAGCAGGTCACTAACCACTTCCTTGTGGATTATGAGGGCTTCATTCTGCTCCACATCCCTATCTACCAGCTCAGGGGGCAGAATACCTGGAGAACAACTGGTCTTGCTGCTAAAGACTGAGGCAAAGAAGGCATTAAGTACCTCAGCTTTTTCCTCATCTTGTCACTATGTTTCCCGTCACATTCAACACAGTATGGAGGTTCTCCTTAGTCCATCTTTTCTTGTTTATATATTTATAAAATCATTTTTATTATCTTTAATAGTAATACCGAGATTGAGCTCAATCTGGGCTTTGGCCCTTCTAATTTTCTCCCTGCACAGACTCGTGACATCTTTGTAGTCCTCCTGAGTGGCTTGTCCCTTCTTCCAGAGGTCATAATTATCTGCACTACTATAGAACTGCCACTCCAACTACTGATGCATCACAGTGCCAGATACCATAGTTATATTTCAGATAGCAGGATTGGGATTAGCTCAAGAAAAACAATAATTTACTCCCATAATTGAATTAACCCAAGAGTGTAATAATTAAAAGTCATGTTTTACAAAGCATGATGTCAAGAAATATATTGCACCTTCAAGAATCTATGAAGACATAGAAGTTTTTCCCACATTCCCTAACAAACATAAGAAAAATGTAAAAATTTACTGTGGATTACTCAGAAAGTGAGGCATAAGTATTTCAAAACACAGACAGTGTTTTCCCAATAAACTTTAAGGAACGGATTTTCCATTTCCCAGCACTGTACCTTGGAGATATTTTGGCCAAATAAATTATGTTTCTTCTGTGGCACTGCAGCTCACAGCACCAGTGTGTGCCCCAGTAATGCCACTCAAGCATGTGGCTCCCCACCCTTGCTTTTCTCCTATGTGCATGCACAGCAAATACCACAACAGATTTACCTCTGGAGGCATTTCATAAGCCTCATTCTCAGGATCCACAGGAACATCTGTATTATTCACCATTCCTTCCTGCAGGAAACCTTCTTCATTCTACATTTAAAACAGAGAAGAAAAGTGTGAGACAAACTGCTTCCTTCATTATATATATTCCAAAGCTTGTCCTTCCTCCCCTGGCAGTGACTACTGACTGTAAAGGGATTTTACAAAGTATAGATAGAAGCTCGAGAAATAAGCACAACAATAAAAACCCATAATGGATTTTGGATCCTAAGTGACCCCTCTCCTAGAGTCTGGACCTCTGTTCTGGAGCTTTGTTGTAAATTTTGCCTGCTTAAGTACCATCCTGATTTTGATTTAACTGAGTCAGTGAAGCTACTGTGGCTCAAGGATGTTGCCAGAGGCTGTGAAGAACTAGAGAACATCGACTCCAGAGAAATCTCCTCCAGTTTCCATGTAGGTGTCCATGTGAATGACTACCATTATCTTATCGTATAGCTGAAGTGCTGCTATCCCACTTCTCTTGCCACGGACAAGCCAATAAGTCAATCTAAACAAAAGAATGATACTACCACCAAGTTAAACCCATTGCAAATGTGTTGGACAAGTCATAAAGCAAAACAAAACAAGTTTTTGCTCCTTAAGGGTAAATACAGTCCCACATAACTTGTTCAAGTTGGTTATCCCATTTATATCTGTTGGGGAAATTATTATCTAATTATTATCTAATTACTATTATCTAATCTAATAATCTATTACCTAATATTATGTAATAATAATAATTATCTAGTTGGGGGGAATAAAGTCACAGGTGTGCAAAAGTAATTGTAAGAGCAGGCAAAAAGAATTGGGTGGTATCAAGAGAGAATGACATGGTAATTCTATTAGATATTTTGTTATATTATAGACAGATCAATCACTCTCATAAATCATTGCTTCTTTTCTAGTTTTACCCTTATTTCAAAGTGTCTAAAGGAGGGAGAAGTATTATAATTCAGACTTCTGCATTCCATTTTTTTTTTTTCTTACAGTTTTAGAACCTAACCATATTGGGAAAAGTTTTTTTTTCCTTAATGAGTCATATTTTTATATGCTTTCTTACGTCAGTTAGCATGTTACACTACACAGTATTAGTATATGACATGAGGCACTACGTGATGCAAGACTTGTTACACTCTTCTCTAGGCATCTGTTATTGACCATTATAGAAGTGCTTCTACTTTCTATGGTAATTTTTATAAGAGCCTCTCAGAATTAATGGGATTACACAGGTGTAAGGACTAAATTGCTGAGTAAAACTGTGTGTTTTCCTAGAACTGTATATACTATTTATCATCTAAGCCAAACACAAATTCTGAAGGAAACAAAACAAAACCAAACAAAAGCCATGCCAATTGGACCAATTCCTGTAGTAGCTGTTAATGCAGAAGGTCATGGAGAAGAAACTTGAGTTTTGCCTAGCATAAAGACTGCTGGAGTTAGCACTAAACTGTAAGAAAATTGATACAAAAACCAGAAGACTAGCTCAATGGTAGTATTGTGACTACCCTGAATTATTCCATTTGCCAGTCTAGACAGAAATGTACTAAAGAAAAAATATGAAACTTAGGAGGAAATTCACTAAAAGAAACCCTGCAGATGAGTACCATGGAAAGGAATATAAAATTAATGATCTTTAAGGTCCCTTCCAACCCAAACCACTCTATGATTCTGTGATATTTCTATAAATTACTTGAAATAAGGGGACACATTCATAAAATGCTACATGAGACATCCTCAACGATACACTGAGATTTCACACAACCTAAACCCAGTAATTCAGACTGAAGTTGAAAATGCTTAACACATGAACAAAATTTCTCCAAAATCATAGCTGAATTCAATCAATCCCTCTTTGCTCTTTTTAATACTTCCTCATCTTTATCTTTTCTTTCAGTTTTCTTTCTTTTATTAGCTTCTTTGTACAAGAATTTGTACATCCTAATAAGTGTTCAGTAGTAATAACAACCATACAATACTAACATTCTGCAAACAAAGGAAAAGGAGATAGGCCTTGCACATTTCCATTTCAGATACTTAGTACTGTACACATTTTACCCTGCACATTGTTCATATTTCAGATGTGACTTTAATGATTACCTCTCTTTCACACCCCCCATCTTTTACTTGCCCCCCCTATATAGCTTTTAGCACTGACTTTCATGCGTATTCTGATGTTCTGCTCCCTCCTTTTGCTGTTACTCCCTTTCACTATTTCATCTCAGCCTCACACTTCTGCTGTTCACTGTTTGCCACATATCAGCTCTTTCTTTGGGCTAACCAGGTAAACACAGTCATATTCCATTCGTCACTTGCTGTACCCTTCCATGCACTGACTGTGACTTTATCTGCCAGATACAAATCCTGTTCTTCCTTAGTTCAGTCATATATTCACTTTGGCACTTGTGTATGTGCATGCACACACTACTTTCACCCTCATCATATAAGCCTATGATGTGCAGAATTTATTTCTATAGTGTGAATTCTTCTCTGTTGCTCTTACTACAGACTGCTGATATAATAGTGACACAGTATCAGTCAGCAGCTCTGCTGGAGTCTTATTTTCTTATCTGAGAAAAATTTCAGTTGGTCATGCCTATTTTATGGGATAGAAGTATACAGTCTTTTGGTATTCCTCAAGTATACCTAAGTGAAAAAAAATATACATAGGACAAGTCACCAGTGTAACATAAAAGGTTCAGTATGAAGACATACATTGCTCCTAAATGGGACCAGACATCCTTTTTCCTTTAGAGGTAAACAGAATAGTCTGTGTGGCGTCAACACCTGATATTCTGCTGAGCTCCCTCCACACAATGCCTGCTAATCAGTATTCTGCACTGCTCTGTGGCACAGTTAACATAGACAAATTCCACAATCAAAGGGACACTGATGAATAGAGCTGCTAATATCTTTATTTAGTCCTGTATTTTCCAGAAGAACTAATATTTTTGGATGTTCACCATGACATGCAATTTCTCAGGCATGAAACTATCAGAAAAAACAGGCCCATTTACAGGTCTACCCTGGCTTATCAAAATGCTCAAGCTCCTGAGATTATTTGATGTGCAATATTTAATTATCCTAGCTTTTAAGCACATTTTTAGAAGTGTTTTTGCCTGTTTACTTCTGTGAGAAGTAGAATTAATCCCTATCAGCTCTGGCTGAATTAGCTACATCATGTGTGTGATGCAAATTTTAAAGTTGTTACAGTGCACCTCATCTAACATATCAGCTCTAACGGTGTACAGCTCCTGTCTAGTGCTCACTCTTTTATTCCAAAATACCATTTCATTTCTGCTTCTCCCTATCATTAAAGAACAGCTTTGGCTAACAATCGGTACATCAAGTAAAACTGTGCTCAAAAATCAGCCTGGAGGTTGCATGAGGAAGAAAGAGCGAAGCTTAGCATTATCTGCAGCAGGAAAACAGGCGGCAAGTAAAACCACCAGGACCATTAGTAATGATGAAACAAAAGATTTGCCAACAGAATTTCAAAAAAGAGCTTCAAAGCTCATATGCTATGTTTTTTGTTGTTGTTGTTAGGAACCTCTGAGCTGCCCATCAGGGTCACAGAGACACAATGCCTAAAAAAGGCAGAATTTATCGTCTTCCCAACTTCCTTTGGCAAGTACCAATGGCAAGTTCAGGATGGAGAATCTTTTAAGGCCTCAAATAAAAGAGCCAACAGCACTAGTAAAATACAGTGATCACAACATCAGTATTTCTTTGAAATGAATCAACTCACAAACCGTACCAAACCACCACAGGAACTCTGCTTTGTAATGGCTTGCCACCTTTGTCTAGTTGTAAACAGTAGCCCAAACACTACCCTTCATCTTGATGTCACTGCAGATCACACTACAGATCACATGCTGTTACTCAATGTCACATTTGTTAAGTATAAAGTATAGCACAGATCACCACATCACAGTTTTAATAGCTCTTTTCTCTGCTTCTAACGTACAATTCCTCTAAGGTTAGAATATCATGAAGGTAAACAACCACCCCTAGTAACACAGACCCATTTAAGGTACACGTTATATCATTATTTACTTCCATTAAAACAAAGAAATGCAATTTCACATTCTCATGATCAATAATTCCATATCCTAATTTAGTTACAAAAGAGGAAAACCACCTTAGAGAACATTTTTTTCTTATTATGAAAGATATTTTTCCCTTCAACCTGCCACCTATTTTATTTTATTTTTTTTAAACGATATAGAAGGGTAATTCCAGAGGGAAAGTATTTATTAGAAGATCTGAAAAGCTGAACATAAAATTTCTGAGAGATTAAGTCAGTTTTTAAATGGGGAGTTTGAGCTCTTTGGCAGGCAAAACACTTAAAACTGGAAAATTGCAAATCATGCAATAATCCAGGTGTTAAAAGGTGAAGTAAAGAGAGAGATGCTCATCTCCTGAGGCTTCCCTGAAGAACAAGTAAGTGCCTGCCTGTATCTTGGTTTAAAAAAAGGTTGCTCTGGGTGAGAATAGTAATTTTGCATTCTCTAGTCTTGTGGTCTCAGACTCTAAATTATGGAATTAAGGAATTCCTACCTTGACAAAGCTTTGTGATTATCAGATTTGGACAGCCCAAGACCTGCACACAATCAGGCAACCTAAACAGCCCTGTTTAAATTATAGGAGTATTTGACAAAACTTCAGGGTTATCCTTTTTACCAGGAAAAAGAAAACAAATGTGTTTCTCTTATTTCATTGTTTTCAGTGAAAAATAGCAACACATTCCTTCCCTTTACTCACTTTTTCACCTTATAACACTCTTGGTAGAAGGGAAGAGACTGTTTAAGATGGTCTAGG
Organism: Nettapus auritus; assembly: GCA_011076525.1. Lineage (NCBI taxonomy): Eukaryota > Metazoa > Chordata > Aves > Anseriformes > Anatidae > Nettapus > Nettapus auritus. The sequence goes on along the minus strand of CM021768.1, from coordinate 31,786,314 downwards.
CATGGAAAACTGACCAAGCGATCTACCTGTGCTACTACACTTCGGTCAGCACTGGGTACCAAAATGGTCCCCTACTAGAGCGTGCGTTTGATCTCAGTGAAATGGCTTTGAATGCTGAGTTATTTAAATCAGAAATAAATTATTTCACCTCAAGGCACAGACAAAAGCAACTTTAAAAGGAAGCAATGTAATTGTAACCTAGCATTAGTTCTATGCAGTGTAATTTACTATTTCTCTGGCTAGTAACACATTTTTTCTTTCCAATATGAATGCTAAAAAAGTCTTACAATCATAAATATTCTCATGATTACTGCAAAGTAATTCCTTCTGGAATGGTTCCATATTCTGAGATAAGTAAAGCAGAGTATTTAAGTGTTAGGTCTTCAACTATCTATACCGGCAAGAGGAGATCACCTTGGAAGTCAGTTCTACTAATCACCGAGGTGGGAAGGCACCTCTGGAGATCATCTAGTCCAGTCCTCTGCTCTGCTTACAGCAGGGTTACTTACTTACAGCAGGTTACTTACTGCAGGCTGCTCAGGAACATGTCCAGTCAGGTTTTGACCATCCTCACCACAATCTCACTGGATATTGCGGTCCAGTGTTTGACCACTCTTGCAGTGAAGCAGCTTTTCCCTATGTTTAAATGGAGTTTCCTGCACTTCAGTTAATGCTGTCTGTGTCCCCTGTCATTTCACTGGGCATTGCCTAAGAGTCTGGTTCAATCTTCTTTACCACCACTCCCATCAGGTATTAATATACACTGTAAGCTCCCCATCCCAAAATGTTCACGTTCATGTTATTTAACACATGCTGCTTTTCTGTCTGTTCTTATGAAACAGACTGTTATATTCTTATGAAACTTCCCATGCAGATAACGTGGGAGGATTATTTCTCTAGCAGAAAGCTCTACTATCCACAAACCATTATATACATAAAAATAAGGCAAACAATAAGTTGTTTTCCCCAAACACCTAACAAAATAAAGTAAAATGAGAAATAATAATTATTTTAAAGAAAATAGAATATTATAAACTCATGAGCTCTGGTCACATCACATCACTTGCCAGTCTGTGATTGAGTATTTTATAAATAATGGTTAGTTGTGAACTAAAAGGCTCTATGGAGAAGGCGGTGAACAAGAATAGGTAAGAAACTGTTTTACAAGGTAATTTTGGTATGGCTGTTTTGTAAAGGCCCTTAAAGTCCATTATGTAAAGATCTTTGAAAGCCTCACTGAAACATCCCACGTAGAGCACTGTTCATGCAGTCCAGACAGAATCACAGAATAGTCTAGGTTGGAAGAGACCTCCAAGATCACCGAGTCCAACCTCTGACCTAATGCTAACAAGTCAAGACATTTGTGCATATGGATCATGTACAAACTGGGAGGCTCAAAATAAAAATAAGACTGTAAAAAAATAAATAAATTACATCCAGTAGCATTATTATATTGCAAATTTCCATGTAGTGCTAAATTGCTGTAAGGCTAGTATTGTCCTGTACTGTATTTCCAGACCCTGTGCACATGAAGGACAGAACTGGCACAGAGTTGGGGTGGGATGTGATACTTGGTGGGCAAGGTTAACAGCTGTTAACTTGGTTAACAGCTAAAGCTGTTAGTCTCATGTCTGTTGCCATATCCCAAACCTATAAACAGGCAGGGCTGTCTTAAGTCCTTACCACTGGTAATTGAATATCCCTCCCACCTGACTAAGCCCATTTCATTTTGATATTACGTACTCTGCAAGAACTTCCCTTCATATAACCATCATTATATGGAAGAGCTTGCAGAAAAATGTGGGGATTCCTGATTAAAAGATTACCTTTTGTATACCCGCAGTGCAGCTATTTTGCCTGTTGTCCAATTAAATTTCTTACTACAAGCTGAACTGAAATTTGCTCTGCCAGTGCGATTAAAATTCCCCTTTGAAATGAAAAATCATGTGTACTCATTCTTCTCCACCAAATGTCAAGATACTTTTGGGGCTAAATACTGGAGCTAAGAGAACAAGTAACTGCCTTTTCCATGCGGCAACTTATCTTTTACAGGTATTTTGAACATAAAGCCCAACTTACCCAAAAGGGAGAAAAATCCTTGAACAAAACAGAAAATTCCAAACAATGTGCAAAAGAAAGAGGTGCAAAAATGGCCTTGATTTATGTGGTTTCCTAGTCCTAATGTATTCATTATGTGGGGCTGATTGGTTATAACTGAGTTGTCAGGTCAGTTTAGGATGCCCTCAAGCTCCTGCTCACTCACTGAAACAGCCAGTGCATCCTCTCCTGCCTGTGGCTGGAAGACTCAGCTGGGAACGAAAAAGCACTAGCAGCAGTCTAGTGATTTTATTCTAGTGATAGGGAGACACAGAGAGCAAACATATCTGTGCACTGCCTAGAAAAAAAAAAAAAAAAAAAAAAAAAAAAGCTTTTAATTATCCCTACACTAAACACATACACCTATGTAAAGAAAATTTCAAGAAAGCACTATTGTTTACATGCAGCCTGAATGTGAAGGAATGTAGCTCTCCTCGTTCATGACTCAGAATGTTAATAGTGAAATGAGGCTACTGTTTTCCTCCTTAAATAGAGAGTGTAAGTGAAGAAGAGGCATTTAATTAAACAAATAAATGTCAGAGCAACAGCAGAAGTCCAACAAAATGCTAACATAGTGCCTGCAAGTGCTACAGGCTGTATTTAGATTCATGTTTTTATGCCCTCCAGTTGCTAATGACAAAGAAGTGAAAAGGATAAAGACTGAGGCCTATGGAGAGAGGAAGAAATGCGATGACTGTCTAAATGTCTGCAGTTACAGGTCCATCGTGGTGTCTGCAAGTGAGTACAAATAGTTGCTGTTTACAAATTTTATGAACTGTTGCAAATTTCTAAACAAAACAAAACAAATCTTAATACAATACAGAATGTGTAAATTTTTATTGTCTTAAAAATTCGCCATTTAGCGTTACTTGTAAAGATGAGATCGAACACAGTTCAGAGTACTACACAAACATTTTTTGTGAACAATCAACTTTCCTAAAACCCATATTCATGCTTTGCATTAACCAGGCCAGTAAAATTACCTAGTTAGAGCTGCTGTTACTTTTGTTCTTCATTGATAAATGTATGTAGTTTACAGGTCATACTAGCAAGTGGCATACATTTGAAAGTCACAGACACGTGCATTAATTAATGGTGATGTGAAATAATAAATTGCATAGGGGCTGAGTCAATGTGCCATCCATAATGCATTTACATGAAATGCATCCTGAACACGCAATCCTCCCACCTTCATCCTTTTCAGCTTTGAAACATTGAAAATGCGACTGAAAACACTGAACATTGACATTGAAAACATTTCTACATTCCTGCTCTACTCTGCACTGGTGCAGCCTCACCTGGAGTACTGTGTGCAGTTCAGGGCACCACAGCACAAAAAGGATGTTAAACTGTTGGGGAGTGTCCAAAGGAGTGACAAAGATGGTGAAGGGCCTAGAGGGGAAGACATAGGAGGAGCGGCTGAGGTCACTGGGCCTGTTCAGCTTGCAAAAGAGGAGGCTGAGGAGAGACCTCATCGCAGTCTATCCCTTCCTCACAAGGGGGAGTGGAGAGGCAGATGACTTATTCTCCATAAACAGCAGTGATAGGACCCGTGGGAACGGTGTTAAACTGAGGCTGGGGAAGTTTAGGCTGGACATCAGGAAGAGGTTCTTCACCGAGAAGGTGGTCGCACACTGGAACTGGCTCCCCAGTGAAGTAGTCACTGCACTGAACCTGTCTGAATTTAAGAAGCAATTGGACTGTGCACTTGGTCACATGGTCTAAAATTCTGGGTAGACCTGTGCGGTGCCAGGAGTTGGACTTGATGATCCTTATGGGTCCCTTCCAACTTGGGATATTCTATGATTCTATGATTCTAGAAATGCACACACATACAGGCACACACATGCATGTGCATGTGTTCATGAGTGCAGGCAGAGAGATTAATGAAATCCCATTTGCTTTTCATCTAATCGAACCTTTCCAAAAAGCAAAACATTGTAAATGTAGGGTCAGATTCTCATGTGTTTATGCATGTCACACGGTACTTCATTCCAGGAGGGTAGGCTATGAGTGGATAAACTAATGCAACAAGCATGCACTCATTTGCTTTTACTCTCCAGCATATTGAGCTGTGGGTTGACAGGAGAGTTAGTGGCAGCACAATCACATTCAGAGGCTGTAACTGATGGGCAGGACATGCTGCTAGTGAAGTAGTTAACTCTCAGCGACTAGCAGCGAGCATCTCTCTTCAAAGTGTTCCTTCAATTCCAACATATTACGGCACTTTACTAGCTGAGCAATTTTAAAATGCTTTATCTAAGAAAGAAATAAGCAATTGCTCTGAAAAATACCTGCAGCAATTATTTGAATTATAAAGATTTTGCATGTATTTCCTGCAATTGTGATCTATTCAGCTGCAGATCAAACACTACAAATGACTAGAAAGTCAGGATGCATTTTAAAATTTAGATTCCTGAAGTATCCCTCTTCATGTGGAAGCAAGCATGTAACTATTCAGATCTCTCACTTGCATTGGGAAAGCTTACTTCTTAGTTCACTGGCATGAAACACAAACTTAACCTAAACTCTTAATTTTTTTCCTGTAAAAGGGGAATAATTCCTTTTAGCTAAGTGGAAGGAATTATTTAATAAAGCTATAGAAGGCAAGGAGAATATTACAGAATTAGTTCCCAAATATATTATACTTGAGTATCTCTGGTTTCTTTCCCTCCTACCTGGAATTTGTTACTGTTACCATTGGTTTTGCTTTTGGCTTAGAAGGAAAGATCAGACTGAAGTCTCCTGTCCTCTAGACTGTGTGAGAATGGAGTTCAAGGCAAAATTATGACCCTGTTTTCAGACATCTGCTGTTCAGAAAGTGATACATACCACACAAATCTTTACTACTTCTTCATCTATAGAAAATCACCAGAGTGCAAGTTTGGAAGGGCCTTGAGTCACCTACGTCTCTGCTTTAGGCAGGTTCAGCTTTCCCTAAATCATTCCCAACAGATGTTTGGGAAAAGCTGACTTAAAAGCCTCCTGTGACAAAAGTTCCACAGCATGGCCAGGCAATCTATTCCTGCACTTAACTGCTGTTAGCATTAGTGTCTAACCTGGTGCCCAATCTCTATCTCCTTCACAGCCATTTAGTGTTACTATTTCTAGTCCTATTACCACTGGGCACAATCCCCTTTCTCTCTGTAGCAGCTGTCTGATACAGGACAGACCATTATCCTGACTCCTTTCAGTCTCCTTTTCCCTGGACTAAACAACCTGTTTCTTTCCATACAATACAGTTTGCTGATCTGTTGAGTATCCACTGACCTGTATCTCCGTTGCTTGTTTCAGAGTCACTTGTAAGGTAACTCTTGCTATAGTAAGGATGTGGCTGTTTGGTGTTTCGATGGAGTCAGGTAGGTCAGAGAGGCAGTCATCAGGCTGCTACAGGAAAAGGAGGCCAAGCCCCAGTGGGGTATAAAGCAGGAAAGCCACATTAACTAATGTGGGCTGATGATCTCCTCAGCCACAGATGTAGCTTCATAGGGGAATTGTTACTGCACCATTTTTACCACAAAGAATCTTCTATTGATAAACTGTCAAACCATTTGAAATTAAAATGCAGACCTGCTCTTAAGGGATCAATCAATCAAACAAAAACAAGTGGAAAATCAGTTGCCAGAATTTTTTTCCCTCTGGTCCTTCTTTATTATTAACCACAGCAGTTCACCAAAGTTTTGCCTGTTAGGCAGAGGTCTGCTTTCTGCACTGGGAAGGAACTGGAGTCACAGTTTTGTAATACAGCAAAATGATCACCATAAGCTGCCACAATTCACAAGTATGAGTTGGTCCCACAGCTACAAGGAGCATAACAAAAGCGAAATACCCTCTTCTTCACAGATGACCTTAGGCTTGAGAGAGGGGACTCTAACTATGTTAGAGGCACTGCCCCACTAATATTTAAGCATATGAGAGGAAAAAATTATGCATATTCACCATACAGGTAATATTCAAAAAAGCAGTTGAGGTGAAGTATTCATTCTGTCCACTACATCCAGAAAAAACAACAACAACAACAGAAAAACAAACAAAGAAACAAACATTTATGTATGGAAATTCTGAATGAAATATTACTAGCATAGCAATTGCACTCATTTTACCCTCAACTTTTGACTATCCATATATAGAAAAAATAAATAAACCAGACTACTTTCTTCTAATTGTATGTCATTTACCTGTTATTTACAGAAGTTCAGTTGAAATAGAGAAAGAACAATTTTATGTATGTCATGCCAATGAGAATAATTATCAAAGTTTATTCCGTTTTAATGAAGGGGTTCAGTTAAAACACCAAGGAGGAGCTGAAAGAACATACAGTTCACAAGCAGCAAATTATAGTTGCTACAGTTCTTTCTCCTACAATTCACATTTGCAGTTCCTGCAATCAACATTGATATGCTGCCCAGAGTAATACAACATTTTCAGCATTTAGGTTCTCACTGTCGCAGAGCTCTTTCATATTTTACAGCTTTACAGAGATTTTCTGCACTGAGGATGATGCAAAAAGGCTGCCAGGACCAGTCCGTGCTTCAGAAAAAGATGGTGTGTTTCTGACATGGCTCCTTGCAGTTTGAAAACAACACAAGAACCTATCTGCTACCACTTATAGAGACACTCCTGTAAGCACACTCTTTCTGGTGAGCATTTAGATATGAACAAGAGCCAGATCTTGAGAATCACTCATGCAGAACTCAACACGAAAAATGCACTTGCATGATTACCACAGCTGGATGCTGAAGCGTTTGCAAATGCTCAAGCTATATCATCAGTTAGATGCCCAGCTGGTCAATTTATGCACAAATGCCATTTTAAAAATGAGCCAAGTTAAAAAATAATTAGGTGGAATACAAAGCTAAAAGTAAATGTAGTTTGCCATGAACGAAAAAACTAAATAACATTTGGCAGTATGTTATATCATCTTTTAATCATGATTTCCAAATTATTCATCTCTATTTTGTTCCAGTTGTCTATGATAAATGTTTGTGCTCTCCCATCATGGAGATACTTCAACAGCTATCAATAAAGTATGGTAATTTTTGCAGAGGTTTAGCATGAAGCTAGTTGATGTGTTCACTATTTCATAAAAAAAAATAAAATAAAATAAAAAATTCAACAAGCAGATTCAACAAGAAACCATACTACTGAAAATAATGATGCAGGCATCTTGGCCTGCATCAGAAATAGTGGGGACAACAGGACCAGGGAAGTGATTGTACCCCTGTACTTGCCTCTGCTGAGGCTGCACCTAGAATACCAAATTCAGTTTTGGGCCCCTCACCACAAGGATACTGAATTGCTGAAGTGTGTCCAGAGAAGGGCAACAAAGCTGGTGAACGGTCTAGAGAAAAAATCTTAAGAGGAGTGGTTGAGGGAGCTGAGGTTGTATTATTATTCAATGTACTCTTTGCAACAACAATAACAAACGTGTATTGTATTTTAGCATTCTGATAAGTGAAGCCTAAAATAATGTTGGCAGTTAAAGCTTAAAAGCTGATCTACTTGAACTTGAATTATTTTTACTCATTTAAATTCATATAAGCCCTGATTTAGCAAAAGATTTTTAAGCATATACTTAAGCAAATAGTGAGCTTCCATGAGAGTGAAAGATTTTATGTAGGTTTAATGCCAAAATAACACCGTAGTGAATCAAGAACTAACTGAAGAAACCTGAAGTATTTCATGTGCAAAAAATCATACTGCTTAATATAAGCTACGACATCTTTGAAATCTGATGCATATTGCTTTTATCCAGTGAGACAGACAGGCTCAGCATTTATCCATCCATCTGTAATTCCATAATTAAGTGATAAGAGAGCTTTTCTACTGCATCCTCTATGCAATAGAAGCTTAAAGATTCACACATGAAGGGACAGCACTCACATAAAGTGTGTTCCTAAGACATGATCCAAGGCCCTGTGGAAACAAGATTTATACAAGTCAAAGAAGTCTTTGTATCCAGAACAGGATTTCGAGACAATATTCCTCCAATTGCAGAAACAGAAAGCCTTGATCACTGGAGTTGTTTTTTATACTGCTGCTGATTACCTAGGGCAAAAGTGCTCCAGAGCTGTATGTTGTGTGGGTGATACTCCCATTTCCCAATTGAGTTAGACCCAACGTTTATAGCAGAGGTAAAGTGTTCTAAATTGGCTTGTATCAGTACAATGACTCAGTGATCACTGCATAAGTGGGAGGACTTCAAGCATTTGACATTGCTTCTCATATTCTTGCTGTCACAAATGCAAATGTTAGAGAATTTAAACTCATTTTTATCATGTTATTTTAAAATTGTAAAAGGGACTTTGATCGTTCAACAATCTGTTAAATATTTAGCAGTCGGGAAGAGAGGATTTTTTTTTCTTTCTGCAAGTGTTTAAGTGCTTTCAAATGTAATACTCCTTCACATGAATACCATGTGTTACCGTTTCTGCTTTTTTTCCAGCACAAAATAAATACATAAATAAAATCTTCATTTAAAAATCAATGTTTCTTTTCAACTTAAATGAAAAGAGAAAACAAAGTTAATATAAACAGGCAGAAGATGGGGTTGTGAACCCCATAAACTATGTAATCTGCATGCACAGAACATGTGTGCATCTTGGGGCTTCCATGAAATATATTTTAATTGTTGTGTCTCTGTTCAAAGCTAAATGCCTTGCAAATAGTGGCTGGAGACATGTTGATTGAATGCAGAATTAATGCTACCTCTTCAAAGATGTAGGATGCTGGTCCTGCTGGCACTGATACACTAAAGCACTTAAACGTGTTAATCCCATTGAAGTGTATGCCATTGTGTTTCATCGTATTAATCACTCACTATTGGGATATCTGCCTCTTTAACCAATGAGCTGAAATTAATACCTGGGGGGACTGTGACCAAACCCACTCCGTTGGTCAGCCTCTCCTTCTAGCAAGGTAAGGAGAGGTGGATCCTTCATCTGCCCACACAAGTGCTTTCACCTGCTTGCTACAGTGCCTGCCACTTTAACAACTCATCTACATCGCAGAGCACCAGTTCAGACACTTCTTTAATTCCCTTAAGCATGCTAGGTTTTGCAGTTTGCTCAAAACCTGTTGGAATTCTTATCATATGAATAATTCAGGTTTTAGCCTTACACATACAGGGAAGGCATTTGGGTACCTCACAGCAGGAATAGTACTTCAGCAAGGACACAAAACAAAACAAAAATAAACAAAACCCCACCACCTTTTGGTCATAGTCCTTTTTTCCATTCCATTCCTGGGTATATTCCTGGATAGTTGTTATCGGCCAAAATACTGCTTTCAGAATGTGATTGTTAAATTGGGTGAATGGCCAGGCAGTCACCTCTGGTGACATGATTGTGCAGAGAATTAGCATGAATCACAGCCTAGCCTAAGCTTCCTGGAGAAAAGTTACTGGCTATAGCTTGTTCAACAGTATGAAAAATCTAGAGTAAATAATAAATAGCGAATTTATTTATCCTGTAAATGGATAAGAAAGAAAAAAATCTCCATCCAAATATACTGCAAGAGGCATTGTATGTTTTATGTGAATGAGAAAGGTACGAAAAAAACATTGCATGATGTGGGGAGGAGTGTTTACTTTTAATGGACTCTTGCACCTTTCTCCCACAATTATCATGATACTACCACAACTGTGAAAGAAACTGGGCAGCTGCTTTGAAGAGACATTTTATCTTTCTGTTAATGAGTAGGATAAGCAAGAAAGCAAACATCACCCCCATAAGCAAGTTAAAAATGTGGTTCACATAGACCTAAGGATTTCTAGAAGCAAGGCTTACAAGGCTAAGGTCTCTCCCTTGCCGTAGGCAGACCACTTATTTTCAGGTTGTTGGAAAACAAGGGGAAGGAGGCCAGCCCACATGGTCTGCAGCAATCTCAGTTTCACAAGAGAAGTGGTGATGGCTCTGGCAGCAGCCAGGACACAGCCTATGGAGTCAGATACTATTAATTCCAAACCAGAGCCTCTGGGGTCACCATGACACCATGCCAGCTCCTCCACTGCTTCCTTCTGCCTCCTATGGCTGTAGTCTTCCAAGCCTTAGTCTGGTGCTGGCAATCATCCATAAAGGAGAAATACAAATGCTACTACGAAGAGAAGTCACACATCTAATATGATCTTTCTCCACAGCAGACAGATAGATCATATTAGATTAGATTAGACTCACAGCTTCTTTACATCTCTTTCAATTAAAATTAACGGTTTCTTAATTATTTCTGAAACAACTTCATTTTATTCCATTTGACAAATGGCTTCTTTTTATTACTGCTAATGATAAAATAACTTGGAATCATACTGTAGACTCAAACAGGTTTCACAGAAATAAACACTAGGGCAAAGTGCAGTGTTAGCAAAACATACATATAACTGATGCAAATTTATGTCCACACATGAGTTAGGCCATCCATTTGTTTTCTGCTGAAACTTCAAAACTACTGTCAGTCATTTCAACATCCCCAGAGGCTTTATCACTGAGACTAACAGAATAATTCTCCCTTCTAACTTCTTACACTGATCAATGCACCATTTGATATACAGATTTGAGCCAAGAACACAGAGTAGCACAATAAATTTTATAGATATTTAAGTGATACATCAAGGCTGTACAACAACTTGACATACAGCGTTCTTAAAATACGTATTTTCTAGGTACTGAGAAACACACAGTCAGCAGGTGTATATCAGAGCACTTGCACTAACTTGACCACTGTTTATCTACCGTGATCAATCACTGCTTACCTATCAAGGCTGTATGTACCCCAAATCATTGCAACTCTAAATGCAAAATTAATTAAGACTACAAAATCCTTTCAGGTAAGTTTTTACATAGTCCTAACTGAACAGTTGGATGTAAGATTTAGTTAACTGGAGCACTGATACATTTTCAGAGAAGGTCTGGTCAATCATACAGGTATCACAGAAGTTCATGACAGAACAGTAATTATTTTCTTAGTATTTTAAAGCTGATGAATCTCTACAATGTTGTAGGAAAAGTAACTTGTATCATGTAAAAGTACAGTTATGAGAGTGATCCTAGGAGAGGAAACATGCTCATTCTGTCCACCTGTGAGGGCTCGTAACTGCAACTATTCATCTCTTTCTTGGCTTTACTCTGTGAAACAAAGATAATAATAATGTGGAAATCTCATATCTCCTTTCTCAGTAACCATGGGTGAAACTGTTATTTGCATATTAGGTTTTGGCTGGTGTGGCATAGTGACCTTTCCTTAATTTTATCTTCTCGTGTCATTCCATCATAACTGCTTTTCAAAGAGACAGTTTAAAATCTTACTTAAAACAATGGTTGTATTTTTAATTTTTAAAAACTGATGAGCAATTTTGACCCCCAAATTATTAAAATGAGCGCTTTCAGTCCCAATGTTTGTTTTAGAAGTTTCAGTGCATAAATTTGGAGGGAAAAAAAAAAAAAAAAAAAAAAAAAAGACTACAACAAGGTGTTTCTGTTTGTGAGGGATGTAAGTTTCATAATCATGGGGTAGAAAAATATAGATGTCATTGAACATCTGGTCTAAAGTACTGCAGAAAATTTGTCTTGAACCCACCAAGATATTCTCAGATATTTTTGGCCTTAGTTAATACTCATCATGTTTGCTTCCTTCATTCAGTCAAGCCAGAATGTTTGCAGCTTTATCTGAAAGTTTTATAGCACCAACCAGTAATTCACTTGTCACTCTGCAATGAGCAACTAGCAAAGTTTAATTTCAGGAATATTTCCCAGTGGTGTGGCAAGCTTGACAGATGGAAAAAAATGACCTTCTGAGTATAAAAATACATGTATATTGACAAAGTAAGGTGGACATAAGTGAAGAAGCTTGTTCACATCTTTACAGGCACTAGCTCTTACAGAGTTGAGTTAACTTCAGCTCAAGCAGTTTGCTTCAGCCAATTCAAAGGTATGGCTCCCTCTGCAAAGGAAAGGGAAGCCTGTCTCCTGACTGTGGCTACTGGAATCAAGCTATAAAAACAGAATTAAAACTGGACGTATTAGGCTAAATGGGTAATTCCCTAACACTTGCATCTTTGAAACACCACTCAGTTTCCTTCTAGAGAACAAACACCTGCAACTTTCCTGAAGTGTTCGTTCCTCCTCTTGTCTGCCTAAATAAATACCTTCCTGGCACAGAGGTGTCTGAGCACAGAAAACAACCTACTTTTACTAGTGTTGCATACAGATGATACATCTCACTGTCAGACGGTAGCCTCAGACCTGAGCTCATCACAGAAATAGGCTGCCTACAGTTGACAAAACTCCCAGCCCATCTGGGCTCACTTCTCAAGGGGGTTTGTTTTTCTGCCTAGAATACATTTTGTTTCCCCCTCTGCTTTTGATTTTTTCTTATGCTTTAGCATTGCAGACCACAAATTCAGCATTTGTTGCCTTCCCCTCAAAGTCATGGCTCTTCTGGTGGGTGGCCCCTCAGTGAGGACCTCAGTCCCAGTCCCACCATGCTTTTCAGTTCGGGTAACTGCTGTCCTGTAAGGCCAGTTCTCACCACATGAGAACAGTGAAAACTGCAACACTGACTGATACAATGAATGGTCCCATGCCATTACACAAGAAGATGTCCTGGCCCAAGGGGCAAGACCCTTGGAAGTGACTGGGCTTCTCTCCTCCATGTCCTGAGAGGAGCACCTACCCTGGCAACGTGAATATCAGTGCCTGATGTCTTGCAGGACAACTCCTCCAACATGCAGGCCTGGTAGCTGAAAACTACAGAAGATAAGGAAGAAAAAATGCAGTATTGACCAAATAGTATTTTGTAAACAGTATTGATAAAGAAGAAAAAAATACAGTATTGACCAAATAGGCAATATTCCTCAAGACTCTTAATTCAGGGCACATTACTGTTTCTGCTCTGCCACTTAGATTCTACATTTTAACTAACCCTCAGACTTAAAATGTCAGTAAACTACCCATTAGGTGTTTAAGTACTCTTAACACACTGATGTACTTATCAAAATACTAGAGGAGCTTTCCAGTTCAAATTAAACAATTTTTCCACAATACATTTCCTTGCTTTAGTCACGGCAAACTGACACTGCTCAATAGCCTCTATTCAACCATTTGCAAATCAAAACTTTTCTTTCTACACAGGAGTTTAACAAAGTAATTAACTGTAGATGCTGACCTTGCCAAAATTCAGAGTGAAATCACGATAGAGAAAAACTAGACTGAATTTCCACTGAGAAATTTTGCTGGAATAGGTGTATGTATTGGTATCACAAAACTAGTCTGTCTTTACTTATGTGGCCATGCCAGCTACAACTCCCATAACACAGCTCCTTTACTGGCATGGCATGCTCTGAGAAACTTCCTTATACTACTTTTTTTTTTTTTTTTTTTTTTTTTTTTTTTTTTTTTTTTTTAACTATAAAAGCTGTGTTGAGATTTGGGATGAAGTTCCTCAGAACTATAGCAGTCTTTCTTTGCCCTAGAAATATAATCAGCTCCTCAGACATCTATCAGAACCTCTCATGGACACACTGAACCTGTTCATGCTTTCCATACATTCAGTGACCAATTTAACCTTGCTTTGGGTTGTATAGATCCACCAGCACTTCTCTAACAACACTTTTTTTTTTTTTTTTTTTTTTTTTTCCTTTTCTGTCAGTTATTAAAACGCATGGTTAGTTTTTTCCTCCCAGTGCAACATCACTGCTGAGAACAAGCCTATTTCAAAGTCTGTACAGTTCATAAGCAAAAATTGTGCTTTGATGCTTGCTCCTCGTCAGGAAGAACGACACAGCAACAACCAGCTCCTAGTCCCTTCCCTGGACAACCTCTCAGTTTCACAGACTCCTTCTTGAGGTCCATTTGAAGTGTGGAGTGATGAGCTCTGCACCACTACAAAGCCAAACGGTCCCAGAGGCTACCATGGCTTTGAAGTCAGGAGCACGTCATGTTTACTTTCAATTTCTGTTTCCTTCAGAAAGTTTTGGAGGGAAAAGTTAAAAATAAAACACTCACTGCTGATATAAAGCAGTGCCTTCCAAGTGCAAACACCAAGTACAAACCAATGTTTGCATGCATGAAGAGATGCTTAAGGTATCATGCTGTGATACGATCAGGTATGGTCATAACTGAGCATAACAGTCTCTGCTTTGAAAAA
>CM021768.1:31729431-31764207 GCA_011076525.1 Nettapus auritus | reverse complement strand
AGAAAAGAAAAGAAAAGAAAAGAAAAGAAAAGAAAAGAAAAGAAAAGGAGAGAGCAAGAGAGAGAACGAATCACTGCCATAGGCAAAAACCTACTGTCCTGTCTCCTTATAGTGGCCTTTTCTGAGGCCAAAGGAAAGCCAGGTGTCCTGCTCTTCTTGCCTGGGAATAATTAGGGATGCTATACACTATTTCTCAGCAACACTTTTATTATGGAGAAGAGTAACCTTCTTTTCTCCTACCCCCACCACGCACTTGCTCCCTCCCTCCTCCCCCCCCTTTTCTTTTTTAGAAAATGTTGATTCTGGCAATCAAATTTCTACAGTGTTGTTCAGATTAGTACTGTGGATTTATTTTTCCTTTCCTACTTATAAAATGCAGGATGAATAAAACAATCTATAAAACCATGGATGATTTATTTAAATACAGAAAATAACTCTATTTACGTTATTTGGCAGCTAAGAATTTTGTATAAAAATAAAGAACAAAACAAAACACTTCCAGACAAAATACACAAATAGCAAGTGAGAGGGTACCTTAAGATCCTACTGTGTAAAATCTGTATGAAAAAGGAATGAACCAGCAAAGCTGTCATTACTAAACCAACTTCCATGGTGCGATGAAAGGAAATGTCTCATGGCATCTTTGGTGAAACTATTAAGTCCTCGTTTGTGATAGCTCTGTTCCTCTGCAGTTTCTGATGGGAAATGTGTGAACTAAATGAGGAAACAGATATCTCAACTACTCAAAAATCATTTCTCAAACAATAAGGAAACGAAAAAAAAAACAAACAAAAAAAAACTCAAAGCTAATAAGACAGCTTCAGACAGATTCCTACATTCATCAACCCCTCTTTCTATCACTTTCATGTCACATTATGGTAACAGCCATGTTACTTATGAGCTTCCATTATTGTGGGAATTTTGTCTTCACTTAGTCAACTTCTAGCAAACGGAATATACAGAACAAAACATCCAGAATGAACCTGTCTTGCACAGAAATCATTTCTAGGAAGAGTAGTGCTTCAGGTTTGCGGTAGAATTAAAGTCTATATGTCAATGTCAACCCTATCCATTCATTTTCATGTTCTGAATGCTTTACACTGTGCTGATGATATATTCACCACTGCAAAAGCCTTCAACTTGCTTAAAACAGTGGTGTCACAAGCTCTTATGTTCTGTATAGACAAAGCATAGATATATTACATACTGTACAGGTAGGGAAAGAGGGCTTATCAGATCCTCAGTGATTCAATGCACAGTCAGAGGAAGTTTATAACAGAGCAGAACCATTCTTCTTGCAGCAGCCTCTGATCCAAATTTCAAAACACTTCAAAATGCATCCCTGGCATTTAAAGCTCAAGAGTTTGCCTAGGAATGTGCCCTTAAAGTAAATGAATTGAAGCTGAGTCCTCAAAGTGTAGCTAAGCATATCACTTGCCATTTGTGAGCTCCTCCTTGGGAGATATGGTAGGTATGTCACCAAAGAGAAGTTCTAGGATAAGTCTTCATCAGGTAGCTGATGCCGATATCATGTTGTTCAGAGCAGGATTTTGTTGACATAACATGCAATCCCAGATTTTGGTGATGCTGTGAATAGTCTGTCAGTTTCTGGCAGGAGTCATAACTCCTGTTAGGATGTTCAGAGAAAAAGTTATCTGATGGTGCGTCATAGACAATTTTAATTTTCCTGTAATCCCCATTCTAACTCTCAGCTTGTCTTTTGATTCTTTCTTTCAGTTAGAATCCTTGGTATTTCTCAGGTCATTTAAAGAAACCAGAGAACCGTAATAGAACAACTTTCTTGCAGAATTATGTATCAAAATGTATTATAACGGGGAACGAGTTAATTGAAATGTAAGAGGTGCTGAACACTCAGTACAGAAAATTTATTAAGCCAAAATAGTGAACAATACTATTCGCAAACTTCCCAAATAAGGGTCATTCCTTTTGCTTTAGCTACTATAGGTACAGACTTCGGCAATACCTTATGGTTCAAAATTATTTTCTCTGCTTTCTGTCTATTACTCTGTGCCATGTTTGTTTTCATAAAAACGGTATCATTCTCAGAGGCTCAAAGAAATGAAACAAATGATCTTATTTAATTTCCTTTTCCTAAAAAGAGCACTAATTTCAGGGCTGCGTTGTGGTTTGTGGAATGGTATGTCTTGCAAATTAAACAGTGAGAAATAGCTTTTCCAGCTACATACTGCATAATGCAAGATTTGGAGATTTATTATGTTTTTCATGAGTCTTAACATACTGTACTTGTCTATTCACATTGTACTGAATCCTCCTTTTCAGAAGAGGTTCCTACACGCACCATGCTAACAAAGACGACATTTATGAGTTTTACCATGAGCCTTTTTTCTCCTCAACTGACTTTGTCATGGTAGGAGTATGTCAATTATTTATGGCATGCATTTGGGTGGAGTGTGGGGTTTTAATCACCAACTTGAGGAATTTTTGTTCTTGGACATTTTGACCAAGACTGCGATTATTTAAGAGTGGTTCAGACTTAGTAACACCGAAAAGCCCAGTGGGAGGCACATTTGAAATACCTATTTTAGGGCACTTTTAATTAATCACAAATTAGCCACCTTAAACTTAGAAACCCAATTATGGGTCACTCAACAATTCCTGTGAAGGGTATCTTAATTTTTAGTTCAAAAATAACATAACTTTTTTTTTAAAGCTGCTTAGAAGGAAACAAAGTAATTAGTTGTGGCCTTCTAACCAGCAATTTCAGTTTCCTTTTCACCTGGAAATATTCAAAATTGTACAGTTATCTGCAAATAAAGCTTCACTGAATTAATTTCTCCACTGCCATGGATAGGCTCCCATTGCACTCAGTACAACACCAGGAGACAGGGAGAACTGCATCAATAAAAATCTAAAATGGGTATATTGTTCCACTTTTTCATACAAACGCTGCTTCTCCTCTTTCATAATGTTATGGTAAAAACATCACATCCAAAAGCAATATTCCTTCCAGTCATCTCAGAGAAAGGAGTAAAAGCACCAGGACACGACTACATTATCCCTTACGTGCTAGGTTTTGGGGAGCTTATTTTGATTTGTTTTTCTGTGGGAACTTACCATAGACAGGTGAATAATCTTAAGGAGTAAGTCTAGTTTGTTAGAAGAAAGGTTCTCTTTCCTGCCTATATTACCTTTAAGAAATCTTGAGAACCTGGAGTTGATTTTACTGCAAGATGAGGATTAATACCTATACTATTTTTTTCCTTTGAAGAGTAACAGAATAACAAATGTTCCATCTTTCCTATAGAGATGCAAACAACAGGAAACAGCTTCTGTAACCTAGAAAACCCACAACCCTAAACAAATAAACAAACAAAAACAAACCAAAAGACAACAAAAAGTGAAACACCTTTTTGAAATACCTTTTTTTTTTTTTTTTTAAATCTAGTTACCCTCCTACCAAATTTTCTGGTGAATAATTGACCAGACCAGGTGGTCCAAAATAAGGATCAGTGAATATTGACAGATAACCACAGACAGCAAATACTCTGGCAAATAAGTAGACATCTAGAGTAGGCATTTGAGAACCACTCCACTCAGGCCTTAAAGCTGTTCTCACAGAAGAGATCAGTAAATCTCCAGCTGACTGCATGGATAAAAGATGTAGGCCACCGCTATGCACAGCTGAAAATTCTAGGCCTGGAGGGAAGCAGAATCACGAGCAATAAAACACATAGACCTGTTAAGAGCAAATCTTGTCTGACAAGATTTCTTCTTTTGCAGAGAAATGCAAAATGGGGGGATTAAGAAGGAATATGTATATTTAGATTTTAATGAAGCATTTAGTGTTGCAACTCAACATTTTAATTAAAAGAATTGATTTGAATAAAACAAGGTCTTTTCAAGTAAAACTGAAAGCCTGAAAAGAAAGAATACTAAAAAATAACTATTTCAGTCTGAAAGTAGGTGCCTCACCAGTTACTAAAGGGATCTTCTTAAACATGTTCATAGTGACCTGTGGCAGAAAAGACAATATAGTATTCAAAAATTTAGAAATGGTAATGAAGTGGAAGGAATTCTGAATACTGGCAATAGAACGGGAACACAAACATCTAGAAACTGAATCCCAAGAACAAAAACTGCTTAATTCACCCTAGCAGCTGTATCTGTATTTGTTCAAGAGCCTTGTTCAAGACATGTATTCGTTCAAGTCACTTAAAACAAACAAAAACAAAATATTTCTAGCACTTGTTAGAAGGAAATCTTGACAACATGAGCCAAGTGTAACTGTTCCATAGAAGTATGTTCAAAACAACATTAAGATCCAAATTATAGCTCAGAGATGGTACCTCTCCAATTCACTTCAGGCTGTCAATTCTGAAACCTAACAACAGTTTAAAGGTCAGCACAATTACCTTAGTAAGTTTCACCACAAAAGAAGCATCCAGCTAATGCCCATATATACACACAATGGCAGATCCCCTTTCACACAAGGATTTGCAGTTGTGATGATTATGTCCATATGGAGATACACTGTTAAGTTTTTTTGTTGTTGTTTGTTTGTTTGTTTGTTTTTTTAAGTGAAGGACATCTCCAAATTTTTGCACTAGAGTATTTCTGAGATAATAGATAGTAGTTGTGTACAACTACTTTATCTTGGACCAGGTG
The DNA here is from genome assembly GCA_011076525.1 of Nettapus auritus. Lineage (NCBI taxonomy): Eukaryota > Metazoa > Chordata > Aves > Anseriformes > Anatidae > Nettapus > Nettapus auritus. The sequence continues at coordinate 31,759,560 of CM021768.1, read as the reverse complement.
GTACTTTCACTTACAATTTTTTTCTTAATAAAGAATAGAATAACTACAGTTTTTTGTTTGTTTGTTTGTTTGTTTTTTTAATGAATTTCTATCTCAATGGTGCATAGAAAAGAGAAATTTGAAGACAGTGTCCTTACAACACCCATCTTTAGTATCCAGGAGAATGTGTTAGAACACTAATCCATCACAAAATATTCCAGAACACTTGTACAAATACAATTCTTATAACCGTTTCAATTGTGCTCACCATTCATTTATTTACATTCTATTATCATACATATGAAAAACCACTGCAAATACACATGCAGTAATGTATTTGCCAGAGTATTTGCACAGTCCCTTCAGAAAGGCTGTGTGAGTTTGGAAGACAGCCAATCCAAAAGCAGAAACATTACTGCATAACCAGTGGCCAAATACACAGTCCAAATAACAAATTGAAAATAACAAAGACAGAGCAATCAACAGTCTGGAACAGCCAAATAATTTTGAATAATGGGCAAATTCATGGAAACTGAAGTCTGTTCATACACCATTTATGGACACAACTGCTGAAAAATCTTTTTTTTTTTTTTTTTTTTTTTTTTTTTAACCAAGATTTGAACTAAGCATGGGAAAATGTACTGTATGAAAAAAGATCTCTACCAGGACTGAGATGTCTGGTTTTCCTTTCTTTTTTCAATTTTTTAACGATTCTTCAGTCTTTCTATTACAACAAAACACAGTTTTATTGATTAAGTTACAGAAGAATGTAGGGTTTCCTCCTCTCTCCCATTTTTTTTACAATGTGAGTGTTTTTCAGTGAGCGCAAATAAGAACAGAAGCCTAGTTAACATAAAAAAAAATGTCAGCACAAATAGCAACTGAAAGAGCTCAGATTTGATTTTTTTTTTTTTTTTTTTATCAACGTGACCTTTACGTGATAAACAGCACAGGGATGACAGGGAATAATAGGTCAGCTATCTTCATACATGAAAACTGAAAGACAATATAACATCACCAGTGTCACGACCAAACAGACAAAAAGTACTTTCTCACAGAGCTTTTTAATTAAGGTGTGGTACTCCCCTCTGTAGGACAGTGTGGCTGAACGGGGATCACATGCATTTAAAAGACTACTGGACAAATTGAGGGGTATCACATAGAAACATGGCACCCTTCATATAGCCTACTGATACTTCTTAGTGTCAAAGTCTCTCAAATTTGAATCCCAGCTGGCAAAGGGGGAATACTGTGGAGCAATACCATGCTTTATGTGTCCTGCATCTTCAAGATGGGAGCCACACCAATATTCATAGCTCTTCTTAGATTCTTCTGACTGATGCATTTATAATCAACAGGACTGAAACACCTAATGCTAATTTCCAAGGTGGGGAGGATGGGTAGCTGTTCCAGCAACTACTCATGCCCCAGAGGAATCAATGTGACACTGTATAGATGGGAAAATTTTCTCAAATAGGTGTGGAAGGGAAAGCACAAGAGGCTAGAACCTCAAAAAGCATCAAAGGCCATTTCTGTCATCTGTGGCTCTGAAAAGAGATATTGATCATTTACAGCCTTATGGGTTTTACAAATATTTCTACCACAGGATTTACTCCAGTATGTTGGGTGTTGGAGGGAAATTCTGACAAAGGTAGGGGCTGCTTTGGCTGTTGTTTTTCCTGGTACTTACCATACTTCCCTGAGAGTGAATATTGCAGCAGATGTGTGTCGTTAGATGCTTTTCTAATTTTTGACTGCAGGATCAATGTCTACTCAAGCTGCTTGGCCAGTGGGGTGAACCCTCACTCTTCTGACATAGGTTTGGCCTCAATTCATGACAGCTTACTGAAGTCCAGACACGTATATTTTGCTAGTGTCTGGTGTCACAAATGGTTACACCTAATAACAATTGAAATCACAACAGTGCCACCACCAAGTAAGAAAAATACTCTTGCTGGGTATAGAGAAGGGAGTTACAGGAAAACCCCACTCACCCACCCCACTTTTTTTTTTTTTTTTTTTTTTTTTTTTTTTTTTTTTTTTTTTTTTTCCTTCAAATTCTCCTCTCTTCTCTATGAGGTAGAAAATGATTCCTGCCCTCAATACTGAATGTTCATTGTTGTCGTTCCCAGGAACTATTTAGGTGTTTATAATCAGGAGTTAAATCATTTGCTCTTCTAGAGCAAACAGGATGATATTGCCTACTGAGTACGAAACATCTCTACTGTTAAAAAATATCATTCTAGACAGAATGATTTCTCAGCCTGCTAGCACATCCCAGATCAAAACATACCTTCCCTCTGAGGTGGTTCATGAAGGCCAATAAAACAAAACAAAACAAAAACCCTACAACAGCATCTATGCAGAATAGTTTATATCCAGACAAACTACAAATTATATTCTCATACTTTCGTTTTTAGACATTTCAGGACTGAGAAACAACCAAGGCTATGGCAGCAAATGTTAACTGAAGATCTAGCCACTTAAGTATCTTTTAATTCAAACATTTCACTTTAATTCAATAGAGTAGAAGGCCAAAAAAGCCACAAATTTTTCCTTTCAAAATTCACTAAATATTTAAAAGCAAAAGTAACATCAAAGAATTCAGTGACTGTTGTAATTTCAACAAGCACAATAAACAATTAAAATCTTACATTGTAGGTGTAATCCAACTCTGAACCCTCCGAAGCAGTAATACCAAAAGATGCATTTCTGAATCTGAAGAAACCAGTGTCATGTCTGAATTTCACATTGCTCTGTGAGACTCTCCTTTGTCTTTATATTAAAAACTATTAAATAGAAATATTATCCAAAGAGATTGCTGCTGAGTTTTGTTTTCCTGTTACTGTAAGCAACTTAATCTTCAAAACGCTTAAGACAGTCATCACCCAAATAAAATTTTAATTAGTTTGAATTTGAGAGGACAAGTGATTCATGGGGGTTGGGCTGTGCATGAGTAGACAGCTGGTGTCAACATTTCTTTCAGCATTCAGAAGCTGTTGACAGCATGGTTTCTAAAATGCTTTAGGAGTGCTGGCAAATTTTAATTAATACAAATAGTTTTTGTAGAGGAATATGACACTGATCGTCCAACTCTGGCCTCCAAAATCAGCACTGTCTCCTTCTGGGACAGGCCTGCAACTTAATTTTTACATCATGGAAATCAAGCATCCTGCAGGTTCATAGGTTATTACGCACTCTCAGGAAGAAGGACAGATCTGCGGTAGTTTTCAGCAAGAAAAAGATTTTTGATCCTTAGACTGGTGCCAAAGTCACAGAGGATGCTCTAATAAACCATCTGAACACCACCTGTAGGTGCCTAAATCGAAACCAAGGCAGTGAATCTGCACTTACATATAGGTCTACCTCTGGTAGACAACTGGCCAGTTCAGGTTCCCACCTCTGACATCAGCATTACTAATTGGACATAAGTAGTAGAGTACCTTCTTCTGCCTCTGAAATGGTGAGAGGAATCTAAGCTTCCTGACTCAGCTTTCCAACAGACTAGAAGCATCTGTTCTAAAGATGAAAAGCAACATTTGGCTTTTTTTTTTTTTTTTTTAATAATCTGCATGCTTTTTGAAGTGTAAGAACAAATGATTTTTGTCAGTTTGAATGTTTGTGTCTCTTGTTCTAGTGGACTACACTTCTGCATTTTTCTGTATAAAATGTTAAAAAAAAATCCTAAAGCAAAGCAAAAAAAAAAAAAAAAAAAAAAAAGCAGTACACTTACAAAGTCTGGAGTACTGTATTACTCCATCCATCCAAATTATACACTCCTCAGGATACAGTTCAACTTCAGGCAACAGCATAGGACTCTTCACCCAAAGACTACTAAAAAACATGTAATGTTCTACTCACAAGCTTTTATTTCAATTCTTAATGGATTTGAGGGAGGCACTTAGCAGTCAATCCCTTGTGAATGGGGAGGTGTTTCTGGTGAGTCTGGTCCAGTATTAGAGGTGCAGAAAGAGAAGTATCAACATGATTAGCTTTGGGACAATACTGCCCTGTGTACAGGTTCCCCTCAATGACACCCATTAAGGCATAAGGAATCCTCCACCCCAGCCACATAAGAGGTAAACTAATTCATTTTCCACAAGGAGCTGTCTCAAAGCTACTGCAGTCAATGTGGAGAGACTGACCAGGACCTCACATTGCTCACCGTCTTCTAGAATGGAGCTGGACCGTGCAAATCCAGTTGTTTTTGTAACATCTGTATCTGTCATATCTGGACTGACCATAAGAAGTCATGTATGAGCCCACTGTTTTCAATTCAGGATGTCTGAATATGTACTTTTTAACTGCATCATTAAATATTAACCAGCACTGAACACTTGATTCGGTTTCTCAGCTCTTACCTCAAACAGAACTAGACATTTATATGCAAGATTTGAGACAGTCCTGTCTAAACAATATGACACAGAAGAAGAAAGCCAAGAAAAACACACACAGAACAATGCTGCTATCATAGTTCATCCTACTGGATATGAGTTCGTGTAGGGAACATTTCAAATACAGTCCAAGTACTAGGCTAATACTTAAATCACAAGGACGAAAGAATTACGATGCATTGGAAGATACAGCAAAAGTAAGCAAGGCAAAATTCTTTCTCTGAAATTTAAAGTATAATCACTATGGTGCAAAATCTCACATACGTCTCACTGAAATTTTAATAGCTGTAGCTCTATTCTTCTGAAATGTTTCCCTGGTGTAAACTTGGCTGCATCTGCAATCACAATAAGATTGGATAATTTTCAATGAATCCAAACTACAAAGGAGACAAAAGCTCTGCTCCCTTTATGCCTAAACACTTTTCCTTCCAGTGATGGACATGCAGTGAAGGACAAAGACTAGAATATATAGTATCCTTCCACCCTGTCCTCACAAAATAACTGTTCAAGAACCAAATTACATTGCAATTTGACCAGTCTTACAATTGCTCTATCTGGTATGCTCAGCAGCTATACAAAGACTCCATCACTGTGCAAAAATTGTCTGCTTCTCTGGCAATTTGAAGAAGGGTCTGATAGTTTATTGTATTACCAAGAGAATGTTGCTGAAGACACAAACTGCATGAGCTGGGAAGGAAAGTGGAAAATAAGATAGGATAATTCCAAATTATTAACACTTACTACAGGATTTAAAAGTCTGTGTACAGAGGAGTAAATATGCTAGTACGGGAAAATAAGCTAAAAGGCTATGTATGCTTGTCACTGACCAAAGCACAAACAATAGACTAACTATAGACTAACTGGATATTGATACAGGTCTACTTCAGGTAAGCAAATATATGACAGTCGGGATGTACTGTGTAATAGAACGACTCACATCTGTGTTTATTTATTTATTTATTTATTTGATTGTGAAGCAGTTTTGTGCAGTGCTTCACTGAACATTATTTCATATATTCACTGCTAAAGAACAAAGCAGATGACAAGAGCATCCTACTCTCTGGTTTCTGTGCTTCTTCTCCTTGTTACTAGTATCACAATTACATCAGTACTGATGATCAAGAAGTGGAATATAGTATTCAGTTTGAAATTGGCCTTGTACCAAATTATCTCAGATTCTCAGATGTTTAGTCTCTGCACAGTCTAGAACAAAACTGTTGATATGGCATATTAAGGCCAGAGTAATCCTGAATAAAAAGCAAACACCAAGTGAATGGAACACAAGTGTTTTAGGCTTAAGTAACAGCATCATTCCTTCCAGTCTTTCCCTATCCTTCCCTTCTGAACTCACCCTCAAGGAGTGTCAGTCCACGCTTGACATGGCTGAGGAAAAAATGAGATAAAGCTTACTGTCAGAGGAAGTGAGCAAAACTGAACCATCACCTTTGTCCAGCTGATACCAGACTAGCCTTACCCTCTCATTCCTTTCTTTAAAATCTTACCTATCTTCCAGACATACCAGGGTGATCAATAAAACAATGATACAAACTGAAATAACTGTCAACAGGCTTAAAACAATCCTTCTTCATGAGGCAAAGTCTCATATGAAATGGGACCAAGGGATGAATTTACCAGACCCCAATACCACTCTCAGGGTACGAATGTTTCTTGCAGCTCTGTGCTATTTAGATGTTATTGACCTATTGCTTGATGTCTCTGGAATACAGCACCTGCCCAGATGAATAATGCTGATTCCCACAGTAGAGAGGAAGACAAAACATGCTGTGGAATACCACTACTAAGAACAAAATATTGCCATGTCACTTTTAAATACCAGAAAAATTATACATCCCAATAATTTCCAGCTTCTAGAAACTTCTTCCTGATCACTATTCAATAAAGCTTTGTGCCCAAGATTAACAAAAATCTGAATGCTTGTGACCCATGGCATGCATTGCTCTGACAGTAAAAGCCAAGCAGAAACATGTCATAACTTTTCTGAGCACAGAGTCCAGAAAACCAGAAAAAAATCAGCATGGAAACATCCCAAGTACATACTTTGATTAATGAAACTATACACTCAGTGTAGTCAATCTTCTTAGAGACACAATTGAAAGCATACTATTAAGGAAAAAAAAAATTGCTGTTCCACTTCATCAGTTACTCATAAAGATAAACCTGTGTATGTAGTTCAGATTATTTTATATTATCAGTATGCCCATTCACTTTTGATTGTTTTCCCTGTCAAATGCTGGAACCCCTCCTTACTTCATGGCCAACACCACTGCCTACAGCACAGCATGCCTGCTCACCAAAGCACTATTGAATGGCCGAAAAATAGAAGAATTTACTTGGAGCACTGCATCCAGGTCTAGGGCCTCTAGCACAAGAAGGATGTTGATCTGTTAGAATGGGTCCAGAGAAGGGCCAAAAAGTTAATCAGAGGGTTGGAGAACCTCTCCTATGAAGAAAGGCTGAGAGAGCTGGGAAAATTCAGATGGAAGAAAAGGCTCTGGGGTGACCTCATTGCAGCTTTTCAATATCTACAGGGGGCCTATAAAAAGGATGGAGAACAACTTTTTGCTTGGGCAGACAATGACAGGACAAGTGGGGAATGGCTTTAAACTAAAAGAAGGGGAGATGTAGATTAGAAGCTAGGAGGAAATTCTTCACTCAGAGGGTTGGTGAGGCACTGGAACAGGTTGCCCAGAGAAGCTGTGGATGCCGCATCCCTGGAGGTGTTCAAGGCCAGGTTGGATGGGGTTCTTGGCCAGCCTGATCTAGTGGGTGGCATCCCTGCCCATCACAGGGGGGTTGGAACTTGATGATCTTTAAGGCCCCTTCCAACCCAAAGCATTCTATGTTTCTATGATTGAATTTTACCCTTGATGCACTTCCAATTTTAATGTTAACATATTACAGCAATTAACCCTGTCTAGAACACCCAGACATAGCTGATAATGAGTAGCATGAAGTCAAGCACAAGCATATGTTTTCAGTGAATGCTTCTTTCTCACGCATAACTCACTGGCAAGTGTGTGCTGAGTCTCTCCCAGTGCTATTCCACAGAGCATGCAATTGTTGAACTATTGACTAGTCTTTTGAGTTTGGACTTGAAGTTGTGTTTCTTCTCATCCATAGTTCAATTTTATCAGCCAACGGCTCCCTCACTCCTAAGATGTACTTGGTTCCTACTAGTAGACCTTTCAAACTCCTCTTCTGTTAGCTTCTCATCCCAAAACAAGTGAGAAAATTTTGTGCAATGCCTCATTGTTAAGAAGACAGCTCCTCTTAGGCAAAAGGAAGCAGGACAGCTGTATTTCTTTGTCCCCACATCTCTAACCAGTCTCCGACTGTGGCACATGCTGAATGGCATCTTGTGAGAGGTTTACGCATTCTGTTAACAAAAATGAGCCAGCAACCAACAGATAGATACCCATCTACCCTGTTCCAAAGGACAGACCACGTCTGGTGATGAGCCAGGCAAATTCTTTCTTCCCCCTCAGAAGAGATTTAAACAACAAAACAATTCAATGTGTCTCATATGTGAATCTGAAATTACATGACAGTCTTACAATAAGGGACATAACAGCTGAGACACTAACACAGTAGTTCTTCATTACTATAATACATACTGTAGTCTGAAACTCAGTCATGATTTTAACAGCAATGTTGACATGATTTTTGCAAGTAAGGGACAGTTCATGTCACAACAAAAATTACATATTATTTCAAGTATTCTTCCTTCTAAGGAATCTTTAGTAAATGCTATGACAGGTGTGTTTGTTTTTTTTTTTTTTTTTGAATACCAGATATGCTCATCTAAATGTAAAGAAAAGCCACAAAGTCAAGCTAAGATATTATTTCCCTTGCATCATCACCATTTATAAAGATGTTTCCAGAAAAATTACATCTTCATTTCCTCCTGCATAGACCCATAGGATAAAAATCCCATACCTATTTACATCTGGGTAAGCAAGTTAGTCTTCAGTTTAAATAACTGAAATTGAGCCTAAGGGTAATAAAAAAATTGACTTGTAAGGTTATGATTCAGAAAAAAAGCAAGAATGTGTCAATCTAGTTCTGATCTATCAGGCTACACAAGACTTCAGGAGCAGGAAGTGGTTACAGCTGTGGTATATGCCCAACAAACATTTCTAAAACAGTAAATATGAGTAAGACGAGAGACTACACTTGGAAGAAAATTCTTCATGCCTTGTTGAAATTCTCGGCACTTGCTTTGAGTGTCAGTGTCATGCCACATATAATGGGCAATCACTTCCCTTGTCATCCTGGTGAAGGACAGACCATTGTCTACCAACACAAGGTGGCTGAAGAAATAAAGAATCTAAGACGCAATCTCTTCTTCCCATAGGATTTATGTTAATGCCCAACACTGAAGAAAAAGGCAAAACATCAAGCTGAAATATTCAAATTCCAGGGCAGCTAGACTTAAGAGCCACTATTTACCCAGCAAAAAATAATGAGCTGGGTGTAAGAGAAAGATAGAAACCATTGCACACACAGTACCATTGGCTGAGCCCTCTTTCTTTCCTGTTCCCAGCACTCTGGGAACAGCAGCAGCAGAGATTTAGGTGGAATTTGAAGCCAGCATCCCATATCCCAAAGGAAACAGGTATAAGAGGTTGCCTCACAATGTTTTGAGCATTAAAGAAATAAGAGAGCTACCCTCTCTCATGCACAGTCATTCTCTTTTTCTCTTACTCCCTGGCCATCAGATCTCCCTTCCCCAGCCTTTTCATATTTCCTGAACCCAACCTGCCCCCACTGCAAGCTTTGTCTCCGCAAAAAAAAAAACAAAACAACTGACTTTTCCTACCCAGGGGATGCAGAGAAAAAACCTCAGAGCATTTTAGAGGAGATACCAGTAACAGGTGAGAAAGAAACCTACAGTTGCATGTCCTAGAACAGCAATGCATGCTTCTAGATCTAAGAGCTACTTGGCTTCTGCCTCTTCTTTCCCCAAAGGACATTTCTGTAGTAACTCTTCCCTTCCACCAGGGGCCAAAAAGAATAAGGGGTGGCAGAGGTACTGAGATGCATATGATTGTGAATGCCAAACCCTGTGCACAGAGTTACTCTAAGCATTGTTGCACAGACTTGTTTTCATTCACCTAAGTGATTTGGGTACTTTCACAACAAAGGAAAAACTTTCTCCCTCTTCAAAATAAATATTAAAAAATATTTTTTTAAAAATCAGTGTTTGAAAAGCAGAAGACAAAGCATTGTCATTCCACAGACAACTGTGACTCGTTCCTTATCCTTCTAACGTCAAAAAAAAAAAATAAAAATAAAAAAAACAAACAAACAAACAAACAAGCAAAAAAAACTTTGACAGACCATCCACAGCTATGATCAATCTTTAGCTAAATCTGTATATGATTTCTAAAATGGTAGCAAAGTTCTAGCATGGGACGTACATTACAGCCTGCAAACTTCACACACTACCTGATGTAAGTGCCATTTTCCTTCTGATTTCCTTCTGATTTCTACCATCAGTGCAATCTTAGCTTAAAGTACCCAGCTACTACAGTAATTGTTACATGACCGGCCTTCATGCTGCCTTTGCAAAACTACGTTGCTCTCACCTCTTCAGAGCTTTCAAAATTAAAGCCCCCTCAGACCTACAAGCAGGCATGGCTTCAATGCCAGAGACCTTAGAGACCTCCAGATCTAAAATCTGCAACTTTTAATGGCCTGATAGCTGATTTGAGCAATTGCCAAAGACCACAGTGGAGCTGATCATTGTGTTGTATACAGCAGTAGCACACATTTCAGAGCTGCAGGGAGCAGTGGTGGCAGAGTTAAAGAGAAAACTTTACCTGCAAACTAACCTTGTTTTGCTTTCCTGGGCACTGTTGTAATCCATCTGCAATAACACAGTTATGTGCTTGGCTTTGTAATAATTACTGCAAAGAATACACTACAAGGTTAACAAGATCTACCAGCACAAAGTGTGACAGCATTTCATCAATGGACGCTGCCAGAATGGGTTTAGAGCTGTCTGTCCTGGTTAAAACAGCTACCTTCTTCCCAGGCAAATTTTAAACGCAAAGTGTTCCTTAGCACACACAGAACTTCAGGTACCAGAATGCTCTTAACAACCTGAGCCAGCAGAACAATGTAGCTTGGAGGTGATTGCCATTGCTATAGATATCTTGACCAGTTACGTTCACCCACGTTATTTCAAGTATGACCTATAGTCCTCCATGCTCTCTTCTCGCGGCCTGCATACTGACATGAACTGCCAAGTTTGATTCCCCTTCAAGAAGCCAGCGAAGGACTCTATGTAGTTCGCTGCCTGTAACGTACCACACTTGAAATCTAGAGTAAAACAATTGAGCTAAGGAACAAAGAACCAGGAACATGATGAACAAACAAATCAACTACCCTAATCTGAACCAACATCAAGGTTTTTACCAGTCCCAAACAGACTCCAGAGGAAGACCTATGCTTTGCTTTTTATAGTGGTATTTCCCTTATTTCTCCAGGTTGAAAAACAGCAAGCATTTACAGGATTCCTACCAGCTGCATTATAAACACACCTCTGAAATTAAGCTTAGGGAAAAATCTGCAAAGAGAACCAAGACTTTAAATCCTTATTTCATAGATGTATAGATAGTGTGTAGGAGGTGGAAAGAAGCATTACTAAATCTGTTACCTTTCCTGTGAATGATGAGCACGCCACCCCTTCCAAAAATAGACTATGAAGGAAACATTATTCTGATGAACATGAAAAGCAAATTCACTATACTGGTTTAGACAGCTGGTCAGCTGTATTCAAACACATTTCCTCCTTCAAAGCTACTAGTTATTCCTTTTTACTTTTTTTTTTTTTTTTAAGTAAAGACATGAAATTTATTTAAAATAATGATATTTGGAAAAAGAACCTCATCCTCATTTCAAAAATCTGTTTTATAAATTCTAAGCTAACAAGAGGAACCAACAACAGGGCTGTGCATAGGCTGTCTTGAGTCTGCGTACAAGGATGAGCATTTAGCTGCTAAATGCCTTGGTCCAGCGTGACCAAATACAGAAAATGCACTTCCGATAAATTTCTGAGAACATGGTGGGGATGAGGAGGTGGGGGAGAAATCTTTCTTCAATGTGAGTGCCAGTATGAAACACACTCATATTGACATCACCTTTCCAGTGACTTTTCTCTTGACCTGTTTGAAGAACTATTTCCACAGAGGGAAATTAATTCAGCCTTCAGCTCTGTTATGTCTCTGATCTTTCTCTACAAAATCATTTAAATACAGTATGTCTATCTGAACTCTGCACTTTATACCTTGAGGGACTTGTAAGATAAAATATTGTGAGCACAAAATTAAAAGCAACCCATACCTTAAACCTAATACATGTAGGAACCCGAAAAGTAGCATTTGTTCAGATCAATGACACAAAGCATTAGCGAAGTCAGACAGGTTAAACAAGCATCTTAGAATGTAATTCTTACACGGCTAAGATATGCCAGGTGTTAAGTATTGAGCTGAAATGTTTGATAGCTTTTTCAAGTACTGGCACCTTCCCTTCTTCAGCAGGAATGGACCGTCCATGTTACAAAAGCTGTCACTATGGATAAGAACACATTTCTTACAAGTGACACTCATTCTGACACACTAACTGATTTTTCCTACCACTCTATGGTAGGAAACATACCCCTTTGTTTAGACCAGAGTGCATCCTTTGGACACTTAACCCATCACGGTGAATTGGTAAGTAAAAAATCCCTGTATCTCCATTACATATAATAGTGCATGAAGAAAGGATTACATTTCACAATGCCAAGTTGTAAGAAAAGAAAAAAAAAAAAGAAAAAAAAAAGAAAAAAAAAAAAGAAAAAAAAAAAGAAAAAGCCTGGAGCCTTTGCTTCATCCCATAGCCCCTGAGAAGAAACAGGCGTGGCTGAAATTATACTGGCAGTGTCAGCTGCTCTAGGTGATATCCTTTCTGCACAGGACAGAGTAGAAGGTGGGGAAGTGGGGAAGAGGGCCTAAGCAGCTTCAAAGATACAAATCCTATTTTATGCATTTGTAAAGGAAGTACAATTACAGACTGCTCCTCTTTCTGTTTGTGGCTGATCTACTAAGCAGGGCAAAAGAAGTTCTTTATTAGCTGGGTACATTCTGACAAAGCAGAAGCAAACAGCTCTGAAAGCAAACACCAAAACCTTAGAGGGCAATTAGTATGTGTCCAGTACACTTCAAAATCCATATCTGGGTTTACTTCACTCTTGCAAAAATCAGTTCTTGGAGGACATCTTAGCAGCTCACACCTCCAGTTTCCTCACAGGAAACACTTTGCATTAGACAAGCCAATGGGAAAAAAAAAAAAAAAAAAAAAAAAAAAAAAAAAAAAAAAAAAGTTTGAAATCTATATTTTACGGAAGTATTTCTGAGATATTCAATTTAACTTTCTCCAGTAACAAATTCTGATCTCTAGACTAGAAGCAAGAAGCTTTTGAAACAAGTACTTAGAGACAAGTAATTTGCAACTAAAATGATTATCAATAATCCTTATACAGGCCTCTTAAATTCCTCTAAGGGGCAGATTTAACACAGCTGAAAGCAGGTGAAAGCCAGGTGTTAGTTTAGTGTAGAAAAGGTGGGTCGTCATGGCTTCCTTTCTCTTTAGTAATAATCTAGCAGCTTTGGAGAAGTCGCAGACACATATAGACTCTTTAGGAAGTTCAATCGGTGGTCAAAATAGCCATCAAAATGGGGTATATCATATATGACTGATACTTGCTGATTATCACTACTCCTTATATAAACTCCTCTTCTACTAATAGTAATAACTACAACATTGTTAGCGTTAGGTCAGAGGTTGGACTCGGTGATCTTGTAGGTCTCTTCCAACCTAGACTATTCTGTGATTCTGTGATTGTCATTAAGTAGGTAATCTTAACCAAAGCACTCTGCCTTATTTCTTCCTCCCTCCTCTCTTTTACAAGTATTTTCTGTTTGTTTGGCTTTTTAGATCACCTTACTTCTCCACAGAGAGAAACTTCCTCAACAGTTCAGTCCCGAGTCATTTTCAAGTTTCTATTACTCTCATCAGCATAGCATTCCAGGACCTTGATTTGCCACTCATACCTATCAAGCACCTCACTGCAGTGCTCTGCTGAACAGAGACTGGCAGACATAAACAGATATAGCAGTCCTTTGCCAAAAATGTCACTTCAGCACCTGTCACAAACTTTTTGCTAGCTAAAAACTGTCAACGGCAATGTTTGGCTTGTACTATGTCAGCAAATGGCACCAGCTATCTTCACAAACCCTCTGAAGATGACTTCCAGATAGGCACCAAATGAATCCCATTTAAACTCCATGCCTTTCCAGGGTAACTGAATTATGCTTAAACACATGATATTGGCCAGCAGAGAAAAAGAAAGACCAAAACACAGCAGAAGGAGACTTACAGGTTATCAAATCTGTACCTCAAGCTTTACAAAAATACCACTATTAGGTCTGCACAGCTATCATGGGTTCCATAAAACTGTTTCCTATCTGAAACAGCAAAATCTTTTGTGCAACAGTGGGCACAAACAGGAATAGTTGGCATGAATATGAATCATCGCCAAACGAACTTAAACATATTGCTCTAAGCAAGCAGCACTTTCCTGAATATTTAAGATGGGTTTGGCAACTATTTAGAACAGGGAAGAATATATGACTGTGAACACTGCATGAAATCCCACAGATGGATACATAGGAAAGACTGGAACACTGTGAAACAGAACTGGTGCCACATGAGCCTGGGGGACTTGCATGGCTAAGTCTCTGTGTATACAACCAACCAGGATCAGGAGAGAGGAACACGGCAGCCTGGAACATGCTATGGGGGCATATATTAGGTTAGGAAGAAAATTGGAAATGAAAGAGTTGGAATGGAGACGAGAGTAAAGAACGCAACAGAGAGGGAAAAAAAAAAAAAAAAAAAAAAAAAAAAAAAAAGCATAGACTTCAAACAAGCAAACCCTTACAATAAATGCAGACGTCACTCAGCTGATGAAAGCATGGAAAAGGTCTTTTGTTTCTCCTTCACAAATTAAAGATCTGTTTTGCTACTGTAGATAGATTTATAAATGTTCATTACATATGAAAAATTCATATTGCAGAATGCATTCATCCCTCTATTAGCGAGCCAAGAGTTTTTAGGATCAGGGTGAGGAGGGTAGTTTTTTTCTCTAGGGTCAAAGCTAAATCTGCAGTTGAGCAATTGCTAGAAAAGAAAGATCAGTATGAAGCCACCCAAAAGCTCCACAATCTAAATTTCTCTGCAGATAATTAGGAATACTTTATGGCCAGAAAGCAGCAGGTAGACTGGGAACATCAGTCTGCACTAAAATGTTATCCCACAGCAGGAAGCCAGGAAAACCCATGAGACCTTTACATTAAACTGATAGTTGTTTCTGAATTAATGAAGAGCAATAAACTCCAGGACATCTAGCTAATACCACACAAGTCATCCTGCTCTGCGACTCAAACAACTCCTGTTCTGTTTGAGTCACAGATGTCAATACATGGAAAGGCTTTAACACGGAGAACAGTCTGCCTTTAAACATTGCTCTTTTGCCCTCTGAGGAAAAATACTGACAATGAGCCCACAACAGGAAAGGCCTTTTCTCAGCTAACCAGGGAGGCTAGGAACAGGTCACAATTCAAAATCCTCCTAGCACTTCACCACTCTGGTCAACAAACACTGAAACTGCAGCACTCCTAACTGGAGTCAGGCATCATCCATTTTTTTTTTCCCAAGGTTTTTGTTATTTTCCTGTGCATATTCATCTCTATATTCCCCAGCCTCATAAATATTTCAAATAATGTTTCAATGTCTCAATGTTAAAATAGAGATTTGACTGTGTTCATAAAGCAGGTTCAAAATCTTAAGATTGTCTACCTGGAAATGCCTTATATTTTAGAATAAATTGAAGTATCCTGTGTTACTTGTTTCAGAAATATGGATTAGATTTTCAGAAGTGTTTTGTTATACAATATACTGCTGGTAACTCTGAGACTTGAAGAGTTCAATCCCCTGTACAAAAGGCCCAGCCAAAATCAGTCCGGCACTACTGTAGCCAAAGACAGATCTCAGTTCACTTGGCAATCCCGCTTACTTTGTGAATTTGAAGAAAAAACTAACAAATGGTTTCTCTTAAGAGAGGCTTTCAGTGATTCAGCTTGTGAACAATGTGGATCCCCTAATGGGGATTAATCTCTTCCCTTGTTCTTCCACTCTCAATCCATCCACATACATTAAAAAAGAAAACAACACTAATTCCTGATAAATACCCTCTTTGTTTTGCAGCAGTCGTTCATACATTATGCACAGATAAAGAAATAAAATGGTAAGGAAAAAAGCAACCCTATCTCAAACTACGTGTTCTTTGTTATAATTTAAATAGAAATTTGAGAGCAAGTATTGTCTGATAGATGCTCAGTTGTGACTACATAAGCAGGCCTGCTTATATATGTCATCTATCACATTTTGGTTTCCCCGAAGAAACAGTCTGGTAGTTTTTCTACTGCAAATCACCGATGAAAGCTTTCCAAAAGCACAGTCTACTGCTAAAATTGCTTCCACAGACAAAGCATGAGTGTCACCATCAGAACCACAGCTGGGCCAATTCTGAACAATGAAAAATTGCACCCTCTGCATTGCACCACAAGGCAGAACTGGCATTGCTTGGTTCAAGTTTAGAGGGTGTCCTGATTTTAGCTGGGATAAAATTCTTCCTAGCAGGTGGTGTGGTGCTGTGTTTTGGATTTAGGATGAGAATAATGCTGGTAACAGACTGATGTTTTAGTTGTTGCAGAGCAGTGCTTACACTAAGCTAAGGACTTTTCAGCTTCTCACACTCTTCTGACAGTGAGGAGGCTGGGGGTTCAGCTGGAGCTGGGAGGGGACAGAACCAGGACAGCTGACCCCAACTGGCCAAAGGGATATTCCATACCATATGGAATCACGATGAATGATAAAATATGGGTGGGAGTTGGTTGGAGGGAAAGGGAGCGGAGGGGAGGACAGGGAAGTTGCTTCTGCTCAGGGACAGGCAGGGCATTGTTCAGCGGGTGATAAGCAACTGTATTATTCATCACTTATTTTGTATACTCTTTTATCATTACTGCTATTATTTCCCTTTCTTTTTTTGTCCTATTAAGCTGTCTTTATCTCAACCCATGAGTTTTACCTTTCTTCCCCCAATTCTCTGCCCCATCCCATGGCGGGGCAGGGAGAGGAGTGAGCGAATGGCTGTGCGGTGCTTAGCTGCATGCCAGCTTAAACCACAGCAGAGGGTTAGACTTCTGGCTGCTTGTCAGGCTCAACAGGGATCTAGATTACATATACTTAATCACAAATATGTCCATTCTCTGATGTTAGATGATATTAGAGCCAGAAATGGCAAGAAGTAATGGAGTGAAGTAGTTAAGGAAGGCAATTAGATGATGCTGCATCTTCTTAGACTACTTTCTCTCTAGTGTCTGTAGAAAAGCACCAGGTCTGGAAGTTAATAGGATATAAGTTATTTCTGCATTTGCCACTCTGAAATCTCACTACAGTTTCTTTCCTTAATTTATGACTTTATGTTTTAACCATGATAAGCTCCAGGGGAAAGGAATAAACCTGCTCATTACAACAAGAGGACCGCAGCTTAAGTCTCATGTATCTCATGCTTACTGCCCTGCTGTTTGTTGGGGACTAATAGCATTTAGGGACATCGGCTGTTTAAAAGCATGAGATGTAATGGAAAGGTGGTAAAAACAAACAAACAAACAAACAAACAAACAAAAATCCTCCATAATTCCATTTCTGAATGAGGGAATTCTATATATATGCTCAGTAGCTCTTCCTTTGTGTTTCCGAACTAAACTTTTTAAGACTAATTGACTCGTGTACAGACTGTTAAGAAGATAGGGAACAGTGATCTTTCAATAAGACAAGCATTCTGCAGTGTACACTGCATGTAAAGGTGGTCAGAAACCTAGGAGATACTTATATTCTATCAAAATGCAGATTTTAAAACCAAATTTTACAATGATCAGACCTATTTCTGGAATGTTACTCACAAAAAAAAAAAAAAAAAGTACATTAAAAATCAATTTTAACAGTTCCAAGCTTTTTACAAGTGTCATGTCAGCATTAACTCACAGAAGGAATTATGCACATTACATTTCAAAAGTTATAAATAGGCAAAATGAGAAAATGTCTGTTTGAACTTCCCCAGGTAACTACTAAAATGCTTTTGGATATTTCAGTATAAGATAATGTATAGAAGGACTTCTCCCCAGTTTGATACCAGTGCCAGTGATAGATGCCAGAGCCTGGACATGGTCATGGGTCCGCAGGAGAGCACCTGAAGAGCAGCACACAGGAATTCCAGCAACTCCAACCAGTACGTGAGCTTCAGCAGGGGCCCAACTTAAATGTCTCTATGCTAACACACCTAGCATGGGGAATAAACAAGAGGAGGTAGAGATTTGTGCATGTCTGCAAGGCTATGAACTCATTGGCATTACGGAGACGTGGTGGGATGGTTCCCATGACTGGAGTGTCGGAATGGAAGGATACAGGCTCCTTAGGAAGGACAAGCAGGGGAGATGAAGAAGGGGCATTGCTCTATGTCAATGAGCAGCTGGAGCTGGAGCAATCTTCTCACTCTTCCCTGCAAGCTTGGTAAATAAACCAATGAGCTATATTACCTGCTCTCTAACTGTATTTTGTTTATATGATAACTATTATATTATCTGCTACTATAATTTTGTTTTCACAAGTATAATTCAGAATGTAATATGTTAAATTAAGAGACACTTAAAAAAAAAAAAAAAAAAAAAAAAAAGGATTTAAGGCATACAGATACCAAGCACGATCTTTAGGATGAGGCCTGTTACCGTTTGCCTTAAATCTTCTGTGTTGCACATCTTACTGTCTAAATCTGTGCATTTTTCTCCAAGTAACTTGAGGTTTGAGCTTAAATGTTTTTTGGTGGTGGTGGTTGTTTTTTGTTTGTTTCTATGTTTGTTTTGGTGCTAGGGTAGTATAAATAAAATTATTTGTCATAGAAATCAGTGAACTTACAAACAGGTTTATTTTCAAAATGTTAGAGAACCAAAACATGGAATGACATGAATTTAGTGAGGTAAAGAACTTCCATTATTTAATTACCCCTTTTAAAGTAAAAAAACTTTGTAATCCATATTTTGTTTTCTGCATTATAGCTAATCACTAGCTAGTACCCCTTCACATTAACTGGATCTATACATCCATGTTGAGCTAAAAATCAAAGGATTTTACAGTTTTCTTGACTTAGGAAAAAGCATGTTCATTTCTACAGCAAATGTAATCATTATTAATCTTCCATTTTTCTTTGATTTTTACATGATTAATTTTGAAGCATACTCACACTACACAAATAAATGATGCACAGGCACAGAATAAATATAAAAATGTAAAACACATATTGTATCTGTATACTGCAGTATTTCTTTTTATTGTCTTCTCTTAACAGAAAGGAGGAAGCATGAAAAGGAGAAGTTCACTTCTGATTCCAGGAGGGATTAAAATGCTTACAAATAAAAGTATTATTGCTGGTAGACTTTAAAATTAGGCTTGAATTTATAAGTACTTTATAAAGATTTAATATGCTTTTAATAGATTCTGTGCTAAAAGCCAGTACAAACTAGGAAAAAAATCTGAGTTGATGCAGGCTGGCAAAGCATGAAAAAGTTTAGAATTCTAAATAATATTAAGAATTGTTTTGCTATTTATTAAAACACTACTTGTAGTGCATTAGCCGTTTTAATGCTAATGCAAGCCTACTAACTGCAACCATCCTCACTGTGTTAAGTAGTGAGTTTCTGCCAATGTGTAAACCCCCTGGAGCAGTTCTCTGAATGGCACTATCAAGTCATCCCTGTCACTCACTAGTCTCAGCTGTCATGTTGGCTGACAGCATGGTGTGACAGCAGCCCTCCAGGCTGGCCTCGGCTGGATGGCTATGCCTGCTTGTCATGGTCCACGTGCTGTGCAAAATGCCACAAAGCCAGTATTAAAGGCTATAGGAGCCAGCCTCATACAAATGTCTCTAGAAAGCGTTTTACCAAGAATTTGCTCAGTATTTCCTTTGCACAAATACCATTTTATCCACAGGTAAACGCTGAGACTGTATTCAATGAGTTGAAAGTCAAAACCAGAGATCCATCACAGCACAAGAAAAATGCCAGTCACAATGCAAGATTACGGGCTTTCACACTTGCAAGCAAATCACTGGAGGAAAATTCCAGCAATGACTGTTAGTTTATATGGGCTTCCAGACACATTGGGAAACAGCTGATCATATTTAATTCACAGTCCCTGACCCTGTAACTGAAGGCCTCCAGTTGCACGGAGGCTGAGTTTATCAGCCTTTTGAGTTCACAGTACAATTCAGGTTGGGAGAGGCCTCAGGAAATCGTTGTTTCTCTAACTGAAATTTAGAATTTGGGCCTGATTTTGCAGGTCCACATGAACTGGTAGAAATAATTCATCAGAAATTTAGAATCCAACTAAAACAGATTACTAGCTAATGCCTTTTAGTTTTCTGTGGAGAAAAATAAAAATAATAATAAAAAAGATCAGCCTGTAATAACATTTCTTTCCACTTTTGATGGATACTTTGCATTTTCCTGTCAAATCTTGTGACTTACACTGTGTGAGCAAATGTTCTTGCACGTGGGATACAGTCATTTGCTTTAGGACAAACTCAAATAGATGTCCATAAGAAGAACAATCTGTAAAAGGCACTGGCTAGCCACATTCAAGCTCAAGGAATGAGTTTGCTAGTCATAGTCGCATATTCCCTGTTTAGAGTAGCCTAGGGATAACACAGCCTTAAGAGACATTATGTTATAGAGATATATAAACAAAGTTACATTAAGATTCACACTGTATGCTCCTTTTGTACCTTATTTCAGGAAATCTCATCCTCTTTCCTCAGATGGACCTATGTCCCACTTCTACTGTGGATATAATCACTGAAACCAAACCATCCCATATGCATGGCTGGTATTCTGAATGCCTACAACTGGTCCCCACCCAAACATCACTATACTTGAAAAACCAAAGCAAAATCAATCTTATGTATCTCTGAACTGCACATGAATGTAAAAAATACTAGGTTTTACAATACCTTTACATGATTGGATTTGGATGTCAATGTTTTTGAAATGGCTGTTCATCCCTTGCAAAAACAGTAAGACACAGAAATGCATAGTCTCTTAAGAGCCATAGGTACTAATCAGCTAGGTGGCCATACTGCACACATGACTGAGAATCTCAGTCTAAAAATATTGGTATCAAAAATCAAATCTATGGTTTAGTGTATCTAAAGAACAAAGCATTGGTTCAAAATAATGATGCTCTTTATAGGACTATAAAATAATATGTATGCACATTATGGATGTTCTTTAATTTCACAGGTGTGATTTTATTCTGTTGTAATCATCATGACTCATATTTAAGCACATCAATATACAGAACTAAATGAAAGTCTGTTGAAATTTGTATCATGTTTTATAATTATAAGGCACTATAAGTATGTAATTAATATTAAATGAAAAAATCTTAGTTATGGTCGATACTGAAGTAGGCGATTGCATATTAAAACAGTGATGATTCTTATGACACCCCACTAAAAGATTCAAAGAGCTACCAACAGAAAAGAATATTCTCAACATAAAAGTACTGAAGGGCTATTGGTGAACATTAGATTACACTACTCAGGTCATTCCATACTCATGTGTCCCCTGGCATGTTCATTAGATGCTCAGATCTATAAATCTTCAAAATAGCTTTTACAAAGGACAGTGAGCAAATCAAAAGCAAGATTTTCTTTATATCTGAACAAAAAGGGACTAAAAGCACCCCCGGCCCCCCCCCCCCCCCGAAAACTCCTTTGGAAAAGAACAAAACCATCATATTTTCAAGACCAATCTACTGCAGCAGAGTGAATGCCTACCACAATGTAATACCACTTTCTTCATCTGACTTAAGCACCAATAGATTTGTAAGATAGACAGAAATACAACAGATAAGAATAAAGAAGAGCATTTAAGAATTCAATTTTAACAGCACTTCCGGACTTTAAGAGGAAAAAAAGATATGCCATAGAACTTCTTCATTCTAAATCAATATGACACCCATATTTCTGTGCAAATACTAGTATTCTTCATAACCCCGTTTTCCTATTATGAACACACAAATGTTCATATATAAAACAGTATGAAAGGAGACGTTTGTCTCTTCTGGGCTATTTTTGTCTCCAAACACAAATATACATGTTTTGGGAAGTATAATTCCCACCAGCTATAAGGGGTCACTTTTCATCTAGTGTAAGTGGAAGAATATGACTGCAGTATATCAGCAATAAAATGTGAATCTTGATATTGAGTGAATATATAATGTTCACCTCTGTGCTGAAATAAAAATACCTACATTTTTTTTTTTTTTTTTTTTAAATATGATAAGCTAGAGCAAATTTAATCTGATGAGTTCAGGATGGTCTGGAGGCATTCTTGAGTTCATGTCATTATAATTGTGGAAAACAGGGACTCTCCAGCTACATCTTGACCTAAGACGCAATTAATGTATCAGTGAACTGGTACATGACCCCTTCTGCTTTTCATCCGAAGAGGATACAAATTGTGCTGTTAAACTTGAGATACAGCTGTTTGACCTCTCAGCTCTAGCAGGTTCCTTTTCAGTCCTGAGTTATTCAGTTATCTTCCTATTCAACTGAACAGCAGCAGTACAACTGCTGGGCCCTACTAGAAGGTGCTGAGTTCAGAATCATCATTAGATCACACTTCAAATATACGAAGGCTTTAAAGTTAGATGCCCAATCCTACTCAAGTTCCCAAATCCTGTGGGTCATTCAAAATACAAGCTACAAAATGCAGATATTTTCTTTGTTGTTTGTTTGTTTAGCCTAACACAAACCATCCTCTATCCATACTATCTACATATACAAAAGGAATTACTCCATCTGCCCCTTGGTACAGAAGCCACTTATCATTTACTTCATCATTTGGAAAAAAAGTGAAAACAAACCAACCTGTTTAGCCAACTGATCCTTCTTCACCAAGCCAGTGGCTGCAGCAATGTTCCCTGCGCCTTCCACTGTCTTCTGGGCCACTGCCGTCACTCCTGTCACCACAGCTCCCCCAACATTAGATACTTGCTCTTTGGTCTTCTCAGCCACTGAGGAGAAGCAGAAGATGGCAAAACGCATTACAGCTCTGGGAACTTTAAGTTACTGATGTTTTCAGAGAGTCATATTTATGACTGACAGCTCATTGTCATGAAAAACCTTTGGGCCATTACACTTTGTGTACCCCAAGTGGATCTTCAGAAAGGAGACTCTCAATCTAATCATACTGGAGCAGCAAAGGTAAAAATAAGCTTCATCTGTGGCTCAATTTCTTTCATATGAAAGACATACAACATATGCATTCACGTCTAGCCATACTTTAGGGAAGAAAAGTCATTACTTAAGGGCCCTGATTATGCCCAGCTCATTGTGCAATGTATAGCAATCACATTCAATACAGCACAGTTTGGAAATGCATTCCAGTTAGTCCATCAAACACACTTGCTGCATGTTACAGGGCATGGAAGATGATGTTTTTTACTTTAGACACAAAAGCTACTGATTATTCTTTTTACTTTTTTTTTTTTTTTTTTTTTTTTTTAATATATATATATATATAAAAGCTTGATTAATAAGCAGAGCTACTGTTGCTTGACCAGAGAATTTCTCATACAACATCTTATCTGATTTTCTGAGATTTCTGCCCAACAGTTGAAGTTTCCATCCATAACATACTAATCTACAAAAAGATTGAATGCCAAAAATGCCAAAGCAAACTGGCTTAATAGCTTACTTCAAAGCCCCAGGGAAACAACAACTCATTTAGTCTACATATACATCAGTGGTTGCCTTTCTACCTTTCAGAGTATTACTGAATTATTTTTGCTCATTCATTCCCAAGTGCTCTTCCCTGACAGAAGCTTGTGCTATAGAGAAACCACTCTAAGAATAAAGAAAGCAGATGATTTCATGCCTTCAAGTTACAGGGCCAGATTTTCAGGGAAAAAAGAAAAACAAGCAAACAAACAAACAACAACAACAACAAAAAACTCATTTACTTATCTAAACAAGGGACTGTTCTTAAAAAACATCCAGAACATAGCTTTGTAATTCCAAATAATCTTATATTTTCCTCCACACTAAATTCCATCTGACCCACAAATTGTATCCATAGTTCTAATTACACCCTTTATGAGTGCAGGCTGGATTTTACTTAGCAGATAGGCAACCCTTTCAGAGACTGCTTTTGGAAATATATACCAAGAGATGACTTTCTATAGATAAATTATATTTAGTTCCTTACAGAATTTCTTATCAGCTGTCCATATCAGAGGGCATGCTATACAGATTGCTATGATTGACATAGAAAAACAATCTGTTCCAAAGATCTTTCAACATATACATGCTAATAATATACAAATTGGCAAAAAATATCATTGTGTCCATCCAGTAGTCTAACCCCATGCTTTTTCCGGAAAAAAAAAAAAGTGGGTTTTGCTGAAAAACAAACATCATCCTCAGGGAAGGTTTGATTTAGTACTAGCAGATGCAAGATAGCATTCATTAAGATCCCACATTTGGTTATTACCAGCTACAGAGTACAAAAGCTCAGGATTCTACAAAAGTCTCTATAGGAAGTTTTTCACCAGTTCTCGAAAATGCTTGTCTTAAGGTCTTTGTTGTAGTAACACATTGTAACTTTCAGATAACATTAAGATCTAAAATTGTGCATTGAGTCTTTCAGAAACAAAATGAACAGTGTGCTGAGATGGAAATAGGTACTGCTTTCATATTATTTAGAATGGTAGAAAGAAATCTCAGAGCTATGTAGAAAAGTAGTATATTGCAAGAATACACGTTAAAGTGCTATTCTCCAAGAAATTAACAACAAAACAGTGAATGGAGAGGTGAATTTTGAATAAGTTTCACTCTTGCTTTTTATTTCTTTATTTCTTATTGTAGTGGATATATGTGGCAAGGTTTGGGTAGCCAGGTCGATAAGGGTGGCTTCTGTGAGAAGAATCCAGAAGCTGCCCCATATTAGATAAGGGGCCCACTGCTGACCAGACCCAAGACAATAAGTGATGTTTGTGCCTCTGGGAGAGCAGATTTAAGAAAGGGGAAAAAAAAAAAAAAAAAAAAAAAAAAAAAAAAAAAAACTGCTGCACAACAGCACCTGGGAGAGTGAGGAGTGAGAACCACCTTTGCAGACACCAAGGTGAGTGCAGCAGGAGGGCAGGAGATGCTCCAGGCATGCAGCAGCAGTTCCCCTGCGGGCTGTGGAGAGGCCCCTGGTGGAGCAGGCTGTCCCCCTGCAGCCCATGGGTCCCACATGGAGCAGATCTCCACGCTGCAGCCTGTGGAGGAGCCCCCAGTGGAGCAGGTGGATGTGGCCTGGAGGAGGCTGTGGCCCATGGAGAGCCCCCGCAGGAGCAGGCCCCAGGCCGGAGCTGCAGCCCGTGGAGAGGAGCCCACGGAGGAGCAGGGGCCTGCGGGGAGCTGCTGCCCATGGGGGACCCGTGCTCACATCTGAAACAGACTCCTCTCTCTGACAAAACACAGTTGTCACTATACTCCATTGTCAGTAGTCATAATTAGTGTCATTATCTTAAGATCTTCAAAAAGTGCACCTCAAATCTATATATAAAGAAATAGAGTGAAATTTGGTGCACCATGGATGCTTCAGTTCAGCTGCAATATAAAATGCCTGATTCCAGATGCCAATATTAAAACCACATTTCTCATACTACGTTGTCATGGCAAGTATGACCACCTACCAAGCACACTATCTAGTGGCTACAGTTCCTGCTATTAATGTGTTTTGGGAAAACTCTTTCTGAAGTCTGTTTTTTCCTCCCAGAAAAAAGATTTATCTAGCAAAGGCTTAGTACTTCACACAAAACAAAACAAAAAGAGAGAGAGAATCAGACCATTAACACTGTTACTGCCCTTACTGCTACTTAACATTTCTGGCACAACAGCAAGATACTTAGTTAAAAAAATATTTAAGATTAATTCTGTAATAGAACATGAAAGATCTTTCATGTACTGTGCTGCATAGCATCACCAGCTCACTATTTCCTGTTTTTCATGAGAAGAATATTGTGGTAGGTCAAAGTAAAAGTCAAATTCTGCTTTTAACAACTGCTGTTCATAAAGAAAAATAATGCAAAACAAAAATGCACAATTGCACTAGCAGAAGAATACAATATCAAGCAAAAATGACTGCTGATTTGAGTTGATGTTCAGTTTGATGTTAAGCATAAAGACACAGGAAGGTATGTAAGTGTTCCAACTGACACTGTTGCTAACCAATTAGCAACAATAGCAATTAACCAATTGCTGACACTAACCAATGTCAAGTCATTGCTCTAGGAAAGAATGGAGGGAGGGTGCAAAGAAGACAGAACCAGGCTCTTTTCAGTGGTGTTCAGTGCCAGGACAAGAGGTGGTGGGCACATACTGGAACACCAGAGGTTCCACCTAGTCTAAACACCAGGAAGCACTTCTTTACTGCACAGGTGATGGAACAAGGGAACAGGTAGACAAGTGAAGTTGAGCAGTCTCCCTCCTTGGAGATCTTCAAAAGCCACCTGGACATGGTCTTGGGCAACCTGCTCTGGGTGGCCCTATTTGAGCAGGGAAATTGGACCAGAGACATGCAGAGGTCCCTTCCAACGTTAACCATTCTGTGATTCTCTAGGAATCACTGACCCATACAGTCACCACTAAGAGAAGCTGCTCAACAGCTAGAAAGCCATATTTTTAAGGAAAGCTGCATACAAGAGACAACTCCTAACCTGAAGTGGTTCTGCCCTGAAAGAACAAAGCAAGCTGTTCTATGCAGAAAAAGAACAAAGAGTGGCATCTAAGCAGCATCCTCCCGCTCAAAACTGTAGCTCCTACCACATTGGTTCTGCCACTTATAATATCACATAGGTATTATTCTTAGCTGAAAACTTCAGCAATACTAAGGGCCTCAAATTAAATTTGGGTGTAAGTCTACAAGTCTGCCTATATATAATTGAAACTCTGAGGCTTTCTACGTGTCTGAAGATGCTAACAAGTTCCTACTATGTTATATATTTCATAAGAACTTATAATTGGATACCAAACCAATAAGCTGGCTTTTTAGTAAGATACTGTCTTTCAGAAATCAGAGTCATTAAGATAAATCCAGAAAACTATACACATAGCACAGATCTGCAAAAGCACTAATACCAGCAGGAGACTCTACTTTCCTATTTCTAAGGAATACAAAAACATTATCAAAGTTCTATTAACAGAGTGATTCTGTAAATAAGCTCCAACTTGGTAAACTTTCAGCTCTGTAACCCTAATAACAAGAGAAGGAAAAACAAAATAGCTTTCCAGTCTTATGTGTTTTATTGATTACATTAAGTAGTATCAAGGGAAAAGCATTTAGTGCACACAAACAAATCAGAATGCAGGGAGTTAATACCAACTAATTAAATTAATCTGAATATTAGGTTGTTTAATGATCTTAAGACATTAAGTCTTTGTAAAGTTGATGTCTGCTTTGCATCACAGTGCTGAGAAACAGAGTAAATCATCTTCTGTAAAGCTTGGCTGTGCTATAGCCTGATTACTTGTGTCCACCTGTGGAGTAAGTGATCTAGAATGGTGTACAAAGGTCATGCCAAGGCTAACATTGAATCAGAAGTTCTAATACTGCAAAAATTATTGATGTTTAAGGTTTCTTTGTCCCTACTTATCATAGATAACTGGGTAATACAAGCTTTTTACATGAAACTTTTGGAAAATTTGAAAATGATAACCTGTTGTTTTCTATTTTGAGCAATACAAGTAGATGAAAACTACATGATTTCTCTGGATTAATAACATTATTCTGACTGCACTAAATACACTTTTGAATATTTATTTTAGATTATCAGATTGCCTTAGATACTTGAAGAATTCATTTACAAAGAAGCCATAGGTATGTTGTGGGTTCTTTAATTTATACATTCACTATAAGACACCTGGTAAAGTGAAAACAAATGCAACTGGAATACCAATGACTAAGAATATTAAGAAAAACAAACAAACAAACAAACAAAAACACCACAAGAATGATCAGACAGAAGAATTAAGAAAAAGCTTGACTACGGTTCATAACTGTTGAGACCATGTCTTCATTTCATTTCAGGAAACTGACATCTGCTTGAAGTACTGAGTTAGAGGGCTATTTCACCTTGAGCTTTCCACAAACCACTGCTTTTCAGGACATGCTTTGTAAATACTCCATCTTTGAAACTGCACATTTGTAGCCATTTATCCCTGGGAGATGAGCAAGATGGATGAATTATGCACAGTCAAAGAAAATGGATGAACTATTACAATCAAAGGCCAGTAGACATGTTAATTAGATAGGCAAGTCAGATACACAAGCTAACACCCTGTAAGACCAAAAAGCAACACTTCTTCCTCTACAGAAGATGTGAGAAAGGGCAACCTGACAAATAGCATGCTCGCTGTATTCCTGTGAATCACAGCCAGGTGTCCTCATTTTAGTGTCTTGATGCAATTAAACCTGGTGCAATCCAGTCATACATTAAAACAAGGAACTCCTCAGTCTAGTATTCCTGGGTTTGGAAAGTCACTAACTGAAAAGCACATTTAGCTGTTCAGCACTTTGAGGTGTGTCAGTTCCCTCACCAGCCAAGGGTTTTACACCAGAAACTATTCAAAAATAGCAAAACTAGCAGGACCTTAGATGTCAAACAGTAAGAAAGGATTGACTGAATAACTGTGAACACACATTTATTTGGATCTGTGATTCTAGTTCACATTTGACTGTCTCTAGCCTCTTGAATCATTTTTCTTCATGTAACAAAATGTGTTATTGCACCTCAGGTTTCACATCATATCAACACCCTAGAGCATCATAAGATCACCAGAACTGGCAAAATCCTAGTCCTATGAAAAAAAGACAAGTAGGTTTTTATAAGTATCCTAAAAGACAGTTAACACAGCAACTTTAAAAGCATTTGTTTAAATGGATTAGATTGCTAGGACAACTTCACTAGCATTTCTCAGAGTGTCTTTACATTATATCTCAGAGCATCACTACAGTGAACCCAAATCTCTTTTTACTTACCTTCTCTGCTTTCCAGACAAACTCCTCATAGATTTGCTTTATTTATTTATTTATTTTAATATGTCCAAGCAATTCCTATATTCTTTTACTATCAAGCCCATACTGTTTCATTTTAGAAATTATGCTCTCCGGATTTTGCATTAAGTCCCTTCTTCTCACTGCCACGTTTCAGTCTGCCCTCTATCTATTTTCCATTTTCATTCAACAGCTAAACTCCTTTCAACCAGTTTAATAGGCCAGAATTATTAAAGTTGTGTCACAATAACCATTATTCTCAAGCTTTGACTGTTTCCCTTTGAGTCACCCTTTTCCTAAAGTGGAAGAGGAGCTTTTTGCCTAAAATGAATTTTGCTTAAAATTCTCAGTAACATTGTTGAACATTCTATTTGTAGTTGCAGCACAGAACAGATGTGTTCTCCTTATGTTTTGCTTTGTAGTCTGTTTTATATCCTGCAGAACAAAATTTAACATCTTTTCAAAAATTTTGTTCTCCTAACTAAGATTTCCTCTCTTGCTCCAACTATTACAGCAAATCAAGATGGAGGGAAAGAACTTCCTCAGTAAGCTAGCCTGCTACAGAAACCCTCCTCTTCAGCAAGTTTCACACATGTGCAAATGGCCTTGACTTTTATTTTAACACAAAGCCCAGCTTAGTCAACATCACCTCTATTAACTTGCTTGCTAGTGCTATCCACTGCTGTTCCCACATCTGTGATAATACGGGATATATATGCCTCAAATCTCATTCTACTGCAATCATCTACTGGTTACAGTAATGATCCCTCTGAGTATTTCTCTTAATTGAGGTTTACCATTATGAGATTTCAAACCTCGTAACAAGAGCATAGATCTGTTTAGCCTGTGGCTAAGTTCTGAGGGCCTGTGAGGGATGTTTGTTACTAAAAATACTATTGGTTTATTTCTCAACTGATTATTTGCATTGTGATATTTTGTACTGCCAAGTTAAGTCCAACTGCAGTTGTTTATCCTTCGTATTGGCCTGTGTGAGCACAGATGAATGACACACTGGTTGTACCCAAATCAAATGAAGAATAAATCCTTTTCTAATCCCACTCTCATTTGTTTTCTATTTTCTTAAGGGAAAAACACGTTCAATTTCTTGACCAAACATTTTCTTCACATCTCTAGATGTCCCATAACCTATAGCAGAAGATTTCATATTCGACTCTATGCACTACGGTCAGCTCAGGTTTTCCTGCACACCGTATAGATATAAGACTTCCATTAATTTTGCCACCCACTTATCACTCCAAATTATTGGTTACTTGTTTCAGTTCATATCTAAAATGAACCCTGAAAATCAATTTGAAATGCAAATTTACTCTTCTTCACTGTAGAAATACCAATGTGAACATATATGCCCAGTATTAACTTCAAAGTTTGAAAGTGTTGTTGCTACTGAGAAATTATGCAGTTCTAAAAAGAAAAAAAAAAAAAAAAAAAAAAAAAAAAAAAATAAACCT
>CM021768.1:31691044-31729331 GCA_011076525.1 Nettapus auritus | reverse complement strand
AAAAAAAAAAAAAAAAAAAAAAAAAAAAAAAAAAAAAAAAAAAACCCTTCATAACTGTGACAAATTCAAATTAGTTTATCAAAATTCTGAAATGTGTTTCTTTTCTGTAAGCTATTTCCCTCTTTTCTTCCCACCCAACCAGTTCCAGGGAGACATGTTGACTAGTCACAAGAATCTTTTAGGAATGGAAGGAGTGATGGGGCATGTCCATACTGTTGTTCTAGCATGACTTTTATCTGAAACCACATTATTTGTAAAACTCAGTCAAGGATGAAGAACCACTAAGAATACCAATGATACTCAGGTATTAAGTTCATGTGGAATTCTCTGCTGCCATAGATACTGTCATGGTATAGTTATACTATACCATAGTTATACTTAGCTATACTAGAGGCAGCCAGCTTAATGGTAGCTTGGGTATAATCATACAGGCTGCAGATAACAGCAGTGATTATACTGCAGAGCTGTTAATGACTGCAGAGGTGAAACTCCATTTTGCATCACTGTTTCACTGAGGATAGTCAAAAAGACTTAGGCACGGACAAGCTGCTGACACTGCTGTTTGACTTAACTGCAAACACTCCCAGTGATTTTTCCTTTCTACCCAGCTCTTACAATCCCAACTGTATAAAGGAGGTTTCTTCCACCATATTTTCCCTCCTTCATGTATCACAGTAGTTCCTGTCTGTTGCACTAGCATCAGTCCTGTCTGACTGGTTCTATGAAGTCCTAAAGCAAAAGATTAAAGTCCTCCCACCATATGTCCAAGTCCCTACACACTTTGCCATCCACGTTCCTCCTTTAGTGGCACTCCCCCACTCCCACCTCCAGATACCACTGTTCTTCCTCAGATCACAAGGAGACAGACTTGGGCATAGTCTGTCAGAAACCAGGCTTTCTGTTTCTACAATAAGTTCTTCACAGGAAAAAAAAATAAAATAATAATTAGGCCAACTAGTTTCTAACTTCCTGACATTTAATATTTTACCTTTGGCAATAAAAAAAGAACAGAAAGACCCTTGATTTTTCTACTTCTACAAATACACGCTATTTCCTTCTGTTAAGGAATCTGGTTTCATTAGACTCCTGGCTCATCCTGGTATTGCTTGACTTCAATTCAGAATATTGCTCAGAAAAATCTCCTCACACATAAACAGCTATATTAAATTTACATTTTCAACTATAAAACATAAAACTTTATACATTTTTGAGAAAATGAACGTTGTTTTCTACCTCTCAGTTTGACTACATTTTTCCATCCTAAATATTGGAGTGCTGTTGAAGAAATACACCTAAATTTTTAACAGATAAATGGTTGATTAAACAAAAGTAGGGAAGCAGTTGAAATTGAGAGATAATTATCTTACCTGTTGTGACACCATGAACAACTCCTTCCTTGGTCCTGGAACCTAAACAGAGAACAATATTAGGTTGAAAATACTTGTTCTTAAGTACTGGTAAAGACGAGATGGATAATAAAGCCAAGTGAATAGATAGATCACATACAGTTGCACACAGCATTTCCTAAGATGATTAAAATTAATTCTAGTGAAATTAATTCAAGAGATATTTGATCTAATGGAAAGACCAACACTGTCAATGAAGAGCAACTCTGTGAATGTAGATTGACTATATATATATAGTCAATCTACATTCACACAGTGTGTATATATATATATATATAAAATTCAGTTTGTTTCCTTGTCACAGACAAAACAATCAACATAAAGATTCTACAGACCTAAATCTAGAACTTGTGCTGTGCTGAGACATAACGTAAGACTTGTGTGAGCAATGTAATTCAGCCACACTGAAGCCAAAACACATTCTGGAATGCCTATGTGAAAATATCATAATATGACTTTTTAAAACAAAAACAAAACAAAACAAAAAACTATCAAAAGTTACCTTATTTGTTATATAACTTTTAGTTTGTATGCCATTCAGTATTTCTATCATAATTTGTGGTTCTGACTTTACACTTCCAATCTGAAATTTTAGCCTTATCACTATATATAAACACAAACATACACAACCTGCTATGAGCAGGAATATATTAGAAGATAATAATAAACCAACAGAAATATATTAGAAGAAAAAATACTTTTTCCACAATTCTATGTAATACAATTAAACACTGAAATAACATACAAGCTCATTCATCAGTGTGTCTTATTTGCTGCTAGAGCCGATTCGTAGAGCTTAAGCCATGGCTCTATCAGATTGGTTACAGCATTGAAAAGGCTCGGTTACCTATGAGCAAGAGCATTATTCCATTATAAAAAAAAAAAAAAAAAAAAAATTGTTGCATCAACTAAAATGACTTCCTGTTCTTTAGCTAATGAAGAGGATAAACAGCTGAGAAATCTTTCTTCCTCCTGATTTTGATTTTCTCTTTAAAAAGTAGTAGCTTGTTTTCTCTCATTGAAAATGAGAAAAAAGTAATGAGACAGTAATTTTATTAAATACAAGGTGCTAATGTCTAAGGACTTGTTTTAGAGTTTTGATTCTCAATCTGGCAGCACCATGACAGCTGAACAAGCAAAGTGCTTCAAACGCATACTGGAATACAAGCAGATGACTAGTTCTACCGACTGGTAAAAAGAGACTGAACACCATTTTAGGCTTACAACATGTATGTTGGAATGTTTGACATTAAGGATGTACTTTGAACTTCACTGTTAGATCTGACCAAAATCTCATTCATCTTGTTAGTTATTGCCTGCAATCCAAGCCATTAGCAAATACAAACCTCTGAATAGCAAGTATGCGGTTCCCTAGGGCTGAGATGGATGAGGGTAAGAGATTGATGGTATGACAGAACTCCCTGGGGCCTTCTGCAATACATGTATCTCCAAGGAACATCCAGAATTGATTCCTAACTCACATAAAACTGCTATAACCACAGCTCATCTAGAAATGTTAGTCTCTTTCCATTGATAGGCTTTGTTTTAGTGAAAACACAACTTGCAGACCTATATAGGGCATATATATATATATATATATATATGTAAATAACCAGCTAATCAGTGGTCCAGACCTCACAGCATATGTTAGAGTAAGCATTATTTGTCCCACTACTGCACGCTTACGTGGAAGTAGCTGTTTCTCCAGGTAGAGCTACAACAGGACCTGTAAGTACCTTGGCACTTCACAGAACAGGCTTATAAATGCAACAGCTGAATTTGGTAGGATGGCTTCTGGCTGAGAACAAATGAAAGCTGGTCATCCACATAGCTTATCATAGAAACTGTCTTTCATTCTGCCATTTCCAAAACATTGACAATCTTGCTCTTTATACCATGCATAAGAGGAAGATTGTCTATGGCAGGGGGGTTGAAACTAAATGATCTTTAAGGTCCCTTCCAATCCAAATCATTCCATGATTCTATGATTGGAAGAATCAGAATATGGGTAATATAAAGACAAAATGGACCTGACAGTGACCAGAACTGCTTGGGTGAATGAAGAGCAATAGATGTACATGGTAATGCTACTTTTCCTTGCTATAATACACAATTGTGTGAGCTGGAGGGAACCAAATCCCCATTTTTTGCCTTTATGTAATTACCCAAAATACAACAGCCTCTCTTCAGTTCATTATTTATCATGATCAGTATCATTATTCCAAAAAAGAAAGCATCTATCAGCAGTTTGGCAGTACATTCATTTCTGGGCCCTCTGAGAGCTAACCAGAATATTCCAAGCAAGCCTTTACTGAGATTCAGGACACTTAGTAAGAGCTGGATGAAGACAGGGAGACTTAAACCCAAATCAGGGGAAGGAGAAATCATAGTCTAAGGAAAATACTTGTTCACAAGTACTGAAGCCCATTATTCCACCAGGTGGACCTTGAGTCCCACTGACTACTCCACCAGCTGCTATTACCAAAGGAAAATAAGAAACCTTAAGAAAACAAAGTGCAGCAGAGGAATTTGGATGGTCTTACCAAACAGGTCATGACTGTACTTATCTACTCTAAGGGCAGTTAATACAGGATAT
The DNA here is from genome assembly GCA_011076525.1 of Nettapus auritus. Classification (NCBI taxonomy): domain Eukaryota; kingdom Metazoa; phylum Chordata; class Aves; order Anseriformes; family Anatidae; genus Nettapus; species Nettapus auritus. Next base: position 31,725,329 of record CM021768.1, on the reverse strand, counting down.
AAATTCTTCTGTTACCCATTCCTCACCTGATAAGCTATTTCTCCATTCTGCTATGATTTATAACAGCCAAAACGATCAGATTGGAAACTTTCATTCCTGAGAACTAAACATGCACTCAGGAGTCAACTGAGCACAAACTGTAGCTCCCCAGTACCAACACAGAGCTCAAATGAATTCTTTAGCAGTATATCACTGATAGCATACAAGAGCATTATCCTCACTCACAGTTCCTGGTTTCAAAACTAGTGTGGGTAAGCATTGCCACTCTTCCTTACCACATCGCACCAACAAGTTTTAAAAGATACATGGAGACCCAGTTCTGAATTTATTGCGCTCATGATCCAGCACAAGACTGCTGAGTCGCTGTCCTCCATTCTAATCGACAAGGTGCTTCTTTGACATAGGGAAAAGTCCTGGTGCTGCACTGGCCACTACAAAGCCACTGCATTTCAGCTGGCCAATGTTCAAGTACATCAGCGGAGGAAATTAGGAAAAAGCTAACTGAAAGCATATAACCACACTATAGACTGTATTGAACTGTCTGTATTGACTGTATTAGTTTTTTAAAGATTATTAAAAAGCAGGACAAACATGGTAGGAGGGAAGAAAACAGACTTCTATGTGAAAAAGAGAAAGAATCCACAATATATCCTTCAATAGACACCCTCAGAGCAGTGAGTTTCCCCTTTGCCAAAGGGAACTTCCCCCCTCCCCCCCCCCCCCCCAAATGACCACATTTGATTCTAGCTTCTGTTAATAGACCTGTATTATGTAGAAGTATGTTTCAACATTTTAGTCTAACCATATAGCTAACCATAACCCAGACGGAAAGGTCCAGATATTTTCATAATTTACTTAAATAACACTCTTAAATTCCTCAAATTCTACTAATAAAATTCCTCTCTTAAATGAGAGACCATTGCATCTCGGGGTGCCAGCAATTTTGTATTTTATTAATTCTTTAATCACAGTGGAAGGCTGAATTTCATGGAGGTGACTGTCAAAACTGAAAATGATTAACAGGTCCCTCTTAGCCCAGTTTTGTCAGGCTCTTCTTTGCAAGACGTCAAGTAGCTTTCACAACAGAATCTGGCTGTGAAATTTGTATCTGAAAATCCACCTACAAAGGCAAGGAGAGAGAAACCTTCAGAAGCCCTAATGCAGTATCCTGTTCCTTCCCTATGATTATAAAGGGTTTTCACCATCTTTCAGACTGCAACCATTATCAGCCTACAGAACCAAGAGATTATCACATCAGCCTTTGCTAATGCTGTTCAGGAGATGAGTTGCCCCTGCTGTGTGCTAGGGAAGCAGAAAGAGATATACCCAGTTCAGAAATTGAAGGGTGTTCAGGGCAGCTTGAAAATGCTGCTTTGGCAGGGAGCATAGAGCTGTGACCTACTTTCAGCTGGCCTCTGCTAACCCAAGCCCTCACAGAAGTCCCCTAACACCACTACAACACTTCAATGATTTCTGCTCAGATGTTTGCTCTCCTAGTTTTATTTCTGGCTTTTCCATTTACAGCTGGAAAACCTGAGGAAGCAATAACCCAGCAGGCTTATCACAGTGGTCCATACCCTATCGCTGATTGTGTTGAAAATTCCTCTATGGAAGCTGGCATGCTAGACCCAGCTGTACACCCAGACAGATTACCTGCCAGAAATCTGGGGAAGAGCTTCTGATATGATGGAAGAAAGGCTCTTTTGCCTGCTTGAGTGAAACTATGCATATAGCTCTTTCCTCCTGAAAAGCAGTCATCTCCTTCAGGAAAGGTCCTTCACCATTATGGCAACCATATACACAGACCTCTATTACAGCTTAGGGCTCTGTTGTCTTATTGTTTTTGAAATAAATAGCAAGCCTGCCCTCCAAAGTTCAACCTCATAAAAATAGGAAACCTGTTGCCTTTGGGAGGAGAACTAGGTTCAGACGTTACTATGATCTGGAGAACATGCCAGGCACAAAGCTTATTTCAGTATACATTGCAGGTTTTTAATACAAAGAAATCAATGACTCTAAAAGCATGTTCAGGAATGACAAGAAAATGAAATTAAAAAAAAGAAAACCATACCCTGAAAACTAACTCCACTATCAAGCACAATGTGCAGTGAAAGAACAGCTATTTTGATACTGAAAATGAGCAGACGCTCATTTTAAAATAGATTCATCTTACAACTAGTTTTCAAAATGACTTCCATCTCTGTTGGCAAGAGCACGAAGCTTTGCTACAGCTCAGCAGGAGAAAAGTATATTCCAAATAAGTAGTCCAAACTATCTGGAGCAGAAATAATTTTTTCAGACTGACATTAGCCTGCAAGGGCAGAGGGAATCCTGGAAATACATAGGAACTGAAGAAACCCCAGTGCTCCCATTTAAAAGAAATGTCTCCAGTTTTCAACTCCATACAACTTCTCTTTGATATCTGTGTGCATCTCCCTAGGTTCAAATAGCATCCATTACAGAATTGACCTGCTATAAAACCATCAGAGCATAAAGGTCCTACAGAAAACAGTATATTTTCCCATTCTGCTACAACATAAATTAATTTGATGAACAGAGAAAGAGGTTTCGTAGTTTTTTTTTTAAATGATCATTTATTCATATGGTTTGGAAGATTCTTTTCCTGTGAATTTTTCATGGTGGCATTTGCAAGAGAGTCTTCTAAAACTTGATACTTGCTAAGTGAAGATGACAATCATGCAGTCAATGTACCAATCTGGGTTTGAAGATTATCTTACCTCTAGCTCTGTAAAAAATTATTGTGTGGCCTAGATAAGTCAATTAACAACTGCTTCCCATTTTCCCCACTGCTGCCTGGGGGGGCTACCTGCTCTACCTCACTGACTGTAAAGGTACTTCTTGGAGGAGCCATGGAAAATAACTGGTATGGATATGCAATATTAAGTACAGAACATTAATTTAAAAAATTAACTTCAGAAGACAAGGAGCCGATACTTTGGTACACAAAACATCACCGCTGAGGATCTGTATTTACGATTTGTGAAAGAAGAGAATAGGCTCCTTTCTGTGGTATGTACCTTTCCACTTATCTTCATTTTATTCCAGGAAAAGCCATGGACATGTGCTAGGCTCAGCTCCTGAATTAGCCTCTCAAGTTTCTTCTCTCAAAACCCTGCTTAAAACCCATGAATTCTACAGGATTTTTTTTTTTTTTTTTTTTTTTTTTTACCTCTTCAGCCTTAACCTAACAAATGTATTGGATACAGTGTCAGCTAGTCACCTGTATTGCAAGGCCCCTTCTACAGCACAATCTTGTCCTGGATGCTGCTACAAATATGGCTCCACAGTACAGTCATGCATGGCCAGCATAACACTGTGACATATGAAGCATCAAGTCACATAAGAACCAACAAGTGAATGCTTAAAAGACTTGGAGCTCAGGAAGGCTCAACTCTCATCTTGTTTACTTTGCAATAGTCTCCTATGCGTGATTACACATTTTTTTACAGAAGAATAGGTCTGATGAGAATCCAGATCTTACTTTCAGATGAACATGAAGGTCAGGGTACACCAACCAGCAGCATGAACTCTACTGTCCACCTACCCACATAGAGGACGCCTTCTTTCGTCTTTCCTGCAGCCTCTGCTACACCCTGCTTGGTTTTTTCTGCTGCTGCTACGACGCCCTCCTTCGCCTTGTTAAGTCCTTTCATGAACACATCCATGGCTGAAGAATTTCTTCACACAACACTAGAAAAAAGAGAGTACGCTCTGAATAACAGTTTTTCAGCTTTTTTTTTTTCTTCTTCTCAGAAAAGGAAGATTTCATTCAAACTGATTGACAGATCCATTATTTTAGAATATTATTTATATCCATATACTATGTAGCTTTGATCTACATCTCTATTAGAGTTTAGCAATACACACACACCACTCTATATCTAATGTTGCATTCAGTATTTCAAATAAACAGTTGAATAAATAGAAAACCAAGGAGTACAGTTATACAAATTGCCTTTATATTTTCTCACATGCTGCCATAGATAGCAAGTCAAACAGCACTGCAAGAATGGTCCAAGAAAGGCTTGGGAGTTTCGACAGAAACCTACGGTGAGGTTGCTGATAACACAGCACTGGTTGGATGATGGATTCATTGATATAAGTCCTTTCCTTGCCTACCACCATTTCCTCCAAAGGACAGTTCTGTGCATGTACTGACTGCAGGATTTAGTCCTGTGATTTGATGATACTCCATCTCATCCAGAGGCCAACTTAAACACTAGCAACTTTGAAAACACCCCTTCTAAATGACAAATGTTAATTTGCTATTGTTAAAAGAACCTTCTGCTATAACCCAAAAGGACTGGAGCAAATACAAAATGCTGCTTTTCCAGTAACCCAGCAAATTGTGCACAGTCCATGTCACTCTTTTGGAAACTGAGTTTTCCCAAATGGATTCTCCAATTGTATCAGGACTGAGAAAAGATTTTACTAAAAAGCAGAAATACACCATTTTAACAGCGCTGCACTAAAGCTAGCAAGGGAGTTCTGCAGCAGGTATGCAACCCAGGACTGCATTTAAACTACTAGCTAATTAACAGTAATTAAAACCAACAAGTCAGGGTTCCTTCAACAAATCTATTACCAATAGTCCTTTCTCTTCTGCTATTTTCTTTCCTCTGCCGGAGGCCGAGTAGGAGGAATGGATGTCTAGAAAGGCATCTGCGCTGCCGCAGCTTTCTACTAACTTGTGACGAGTGTTTGATGAAAGGCAGGATTCGTGCTCCAGGCACGCTGCCGACGGTACCTGTCACCCTGGGGCTGTGGGGAGCCTTGTGCACACACATTTGGAGACAAGCTGCCTCCATCTCCGCCGACACTGAGGGGTCCCCTGGCCGGTCCCCGGGGCAGCGCCGCGGCCAGGTGTGGGGGCACCTGGGGGCAGCAAGGAGATGAGATATCTATACATAGCTATATATCCCTATGGCAATCAAATAACGGGCACCTGTGGAGGCAGGGAGGGAGGGAGGGAGAGGGCAGGGCGTCGCGACCGTATGTATGTATATAAATATATAGCTGCCTACCGAGGGGCACCCAGAGGCTCCGGCTGACCCGCCGTCGGCACAAGGTGGCCACAGCGCCCGGCTTCCCTCCCTCCCCCGTGCCCAGAGGATAAATGTATATGGGATTCAAGGATTCATGTTCAAGGATAAACGTATATATGCATACTCACGTACACACACCTATATGCATCCGCGCACACCTTGTATCCCCGCACGCCTATGGCTGCCCTGCCACAAAAGCTCAGCCCCAGGCACTACCGAGAGGGAACAGCGAGGCAGGAGCGAAGGAAAGGCTCCGCTCGCTCGCTCCCTCCCCGACCCAGCCCTGCCCTGCCCTGCCCTGCCCCCGGGCGCCCTCCCCGCCGCTTACCGCCGGGCTCCACCGCCGCCGGCTCCGGGCCGCTGCGAGGAGGCTGTGGGCGGGGGGAGGAGGAGGAGGTGGTGGAGAATGATGATGATGATGAGGAGGAGGAGAGCGATGCGCGGAGAGGGCCCCTTCTCAGCACATCCCCGGGGCGGGGGAGCGCGGGCTGGGTCTCCTGGCGCCGCCCCGACGGCAGCGCAGCGGGGAGCGAGTGTGAGGGAGAGGCAGGGAGAGGGGAGGAGAGGAGGGAGGATGCGCCGCGGGGAGGCAGGCAGGGAGCGGGAAGGAGGAGCGGAGGAAGGTAGGGAGGCTCCCCCCTCGCCTTCCCCCTGCCTCCAGCCCCGGCTGAACGAGGGTTGCCGGAGGGCGCGGTGAGGTGGGAGCCCCCGTCCAGGCTCCGCAGACCGCGGGGGACACGGGAGCGAAAGGGGGAGACCGGGCATCTTGGCCTCTCCCCCCGCTCTCTCCGAAGGCAGAAGCTCCACGAGCTGTTGAGGGCGATTTCAGCAGCACAGCCATGTTTCGCTTCACCGACGGCTCAGGAAATTTTTTTCAGGCTCTTAGTCACTTTTTTTTTCTCTTCCAAATCATCAGGCCTAAACGTCTCAAGTGAAGTGATGCTATCCTCTCAAGGTTTATGATGCCGGTGCATTTTTAAGGATGGCAGGAGATGGTCTAGCGAATGTAATGTGTGTTAACGCTACCACACACACTAAATAAATAAAGAAATCAATCTTTATCCCAGATGAGTTAGAGAAAGCCAACCTTACTCCTGCCAGACCCCTGCACCTCTCCTATAGCATCCTCCACCTCATCCTGCACCTCTCCATCCATCCTCCCTACCCTAGGGCCATTGCTGTTCCTTCCTCTCTTGATACCCTGAAGTCACTTTTCCTCCAGAAAGGGAAAGCAGACTTTCTCTCTATTTTGGTTTCCGAATTTAGTCATAAAAAGCCAAGATCAGTAGGAGACAAGGTATCAGAACAGATGGACTTTCAGCTTCGGTACATCAGTTAGTGTGCTGTATAAAATCCTGCAAGACCTGCAGAAAAAGTTTATTTTATTTATTGCACTCCAAAAGAGAAAACAGAATATGGTTTAGATGAGATACAAGGAAGGGAGTTGCACCAAACATCTTCCATCCATCATCCTGTGCAGGCAGCTGACGTGCCCCTGGTTTTATTTCCATTCTGAAAACGTAGTGCAGAGTTTTCAGCTTTTCAGGTTTCTTTATAAGCCTTAACATTTCTCTACTGTTTGGTAAAATTTCTTTTGTTTCATCCCACTACTAGTTTTAATCAAACAAGCATTCAGTAATATATTTTAATTCTTTTTGTAAGAAGATGCTGACAGAATACAAATAATTCCTTCGTAATTCTGCCCTCTAGAAATGCCTTAAAATTTGTCCAGGAACTGCACTGCATAAAGTGCCTCATCTCTTTTATCATATGCAGCACATACACACTTAGTAGTGCAAGAACTAGATGTTGTTATTTCCTCCCAGTTTTGGGGAAGGAACATGAGTATAGTTTTAGACAGTAAATCCAAGTAAATAAAAATCATACACTTTCTGCATGCAGGCAATGATTTTTCTTTCCATATGTCACAAGCAAAAGCATGCAGGGAATTTTACTTAATTTAATGCCAATTAACACTTTTATTTTGTTTTTAATGCTGGGTTCAATAATTAAAAGACAACACTAACAGTACTGTTTCTTCCTCCACTCCTTCTTTCCACTCTCCTTCCTCCACACTAAGTTTGGTCCCTCTAATACAGCTGGGAGACTTGCTGGAGTCAAAGCACCGTGGTTCCTTTTTGCTACAGCTTGTTTCCTTATTCAACTTCTAAGGCCCTTTGGCTCACCCTTGCCTTTAGGGGGCAGAAAAAGAAGAGCAATTCCCATTTGAGATGATCTCCTATGGTAACAGGCTTACATCAGGTTCTCTCGCTTGTTTTGTCTCTAAAATAATAAAATATTAACCATCAAAGTCTTATTACAATAGGATTTTCTAACTGTATTGCAGAAAGCCTCAAACATGCTGTGATAGACATTGTGTTACACCTCACCCTTTAGAATCATAGAAAAACTTCATTTGAAAAAGACCTCTAAGATCATCAAGCCCTTCCAACCCAAGCTGCTCTATGATTCTGTGATTCTGTTCAGAACTCTTTAGGCCCAGCCACAGAGGCAGTTCTTTACCCAGCAAAGCACATGAGCAGTCAGTTTATCCAGAGGAATGCTTATGGGAAATGGTGTTAAAAGCTTTACTAAAGTCTTGGTAGATAATCTTGGTAGATAATACCCACAGCCTTTCTCTCATCCACTTAAGCACCTCACCTTGTCATAGAAGGAGATCAGGTTCCTCAAGCAGGACCTGCCTTTTGTAAACCCATGCTAACTGGGCCTGATCACCTGGTTGACCTGTAGGTACTGCATGACGGCACTCAAGATGATCTGCTCCATAACCTTCCCTAGCACTGAAGTCAGACTGACAGGCCTGTAGTTTCCCAGATCCTCCTTCTGGCTCTCCTTGTATATGGGAGTCGTATTTGCTAGCAGCCAGTCTCCTGGAACCTCACCTGATAACCAGGACTGCTAATAAATGATGCAAAGCAGGTTGGTGAGCACTTTTGCTAGCCCCTTCATTACTCTTGCGTGGATCCCACCTGTCTCCATATACTTGCATGCCACTAAGGCTTCATTCTGCTCTCTGTCCCTGTCTACCAACCCAGGGAGCTGGGTACCTAGAGAACAACTGGTCTTGCTGCTAAAGACTGAGGCAGAGAAGCTTCACACTTGATGGAAAGCCAGCTTCTAAAAGCAGATCCAGAGATGTTAGAAGAGCTCCAGGTTTGCTTAGATTTACTCAGTGTACTACTTTTTATTGTCAGCAGACCCAGCAATTCATATACCTTAGGGCTTAGGGAAAGCCACTCACTCAAGCATTCTCTACATACTACTGAAGCCAGGAAGCTTAAATGAATTAGTATGCCTTTACAAAGAGTGAATATTGCACTCCTTATGTGAGTATTATCCAAGTTTAAAGCAGCTTTCTGTTTCTCTAGCATTCAGGGGTTCTTTTCTTCCATTGATTTTTTAGAAGGAGGCATGATGCTCTGCTGTTTGACAAAGTAACAGCTTGCAGCTAGATATAATAAAATCATGCATCTAGATATAGAGGTAAAACAAGAGGTATCAGTTTCCAGAGCAGAAATAAAACTTAAAAAATCAGCTGTAGTGCTCAAAAAAGGCAGCTGTTAAGTTCTAGATCAGAGGGTGAGAGGCAGAGAAGGTAAAAAAAAAATAAATAAATAAAAATCTGAAATTAATTCTGAAAATGGATGGGACTTAGTGAAAAACAGCATTAACTATGGCAGGGAATTAGCACTGTATCTCCAAGGTAATACCTATTTAAATCACATTGTCTACAACAGCTGGCTTTTTTAGGTTGTCTCCTCAGCACTATTACTATAACAATAAGTTCTCCCCTGAAGCCTTTCCTGTCTGAAGAGAGGATTGTAGCAAGCAGATTGCCCACTGATCACATTTAAAGCAAATCTTTATTTAATGGCACTATTTACTTTGCATGAGCATTTAGAGTAAAAATCAATTAAGTAGTAATAAAAGTTCCTTCAATCAATCTTGCACTGTGGGATAACTTCTTGGGTTACCTGCTAGTGATCAAGTAAATCTGCTTCATCACTATGAAAAGAACAGTTACAGAGTTATTGACAACTGACTGATATTGCAGTGTAAAATTTATCAGACTTTGCTCTCTTTAGGTAGAAAAAAATGAAATGTAAAACTCTTCAAGCGGAAACACTGGAAAGATGTCCCCCTTGAAGACCATATATTAAACTGAAAGCACTGTCCTGTTTATTCAAAGTGACTCACACAAATGTTCCCTGTTGCCACAGAACCGGTATTTGATGTTACTCAGCAGAAGGGTACCTTTGAAAACCTGAAAAGCTGCAATATGAAAGGAAGCTGTCCTAGTCTACATAACACTGCAAAATGACAGGAAATGGGCAGGCTATTCACAGGTGACATTTATTATTCCACTGCAGGTTTTTTTTAATGACTGCAGATAATATGAAAACTGCCTTAATTTCACAAATTCATTAACTGTGTAAAAATGGGATTTTTATGCAAATGTATTTCAGTCTTAGGTTTCTTACAGGACAGCTTACTATCTGTATTGCTTTAAACTCTACTGAAAGTTCAGACCATTTTTTTATTACTCTTACATCACGCCGTTTGCATTTCTGTTCACACTCAGGACCCTTTGTGGGACATCGCTGTTCTTGACCATGCTGTATGTGCATGAGCAATTTTTGAGAACTCAGAAACATGTTCCATTTCAAAAAAAAGTTGACTATGACTTCTCATTTGCTTACAAGTGAGCCTGAGTCTTAGTACAACATTTTCTTAATACTTAGCATGCTCTGGGGTGCTTTGGTTGTCAGTGCAGGTGGATTCGTTAGAGATCTAACCAAGAAAATGGTCTCTGCCTGGGCACATAAAACCTAGAAGGAGGGGTTCTTCCCTATGTCTTAACACTTGAACAAATTTCACTGGAACCAAAATCATGTCTGAAAAAAAAATAATAAATACCCACACATATATCCCAGCCGTGATTGCTAACCTTCAAATTCCTTCTTTCAAACATGAACAGTATAAGCATTCTCAAAACAAAAGTTCATAGTTAAAACATAAGATTTGTCCCCATCAGCTCAGACTTAGATAAGCCATTTTAGGCGATTACTTATTACTGTGTATATGTATATTTATACATACAAAAGAGAGGGGGAATATATATAAAGTGCATAAATTAGAATCTTTCCATTGAGACAGATAAATGTACAAAAATACCATGTTGGGTGTATGTATAAACATACGTGTAAGTACGTATGTGTATATGTATATATATATATTTAAAGGCAGAGGTGACCAGAGGTGACTCTCTGACCTAATAAATATCAGCTCAAATACACAATCCTGATGTGTCTTTAGCCAATGGAAAGAGGGGCCTCACAGTTTTATACCATCTCTGTTACACACAAAGCCTGCTAGACCTTCACCTACTTTACCTGCAGTCAATGCTGAAGTTACAGAGGTAGCACATTTTCCATAAGCAATGATAACATTTTGTAAATTAATGAATTTATCTGGGCTAGAAATTCAGTGCTTAAGAGGAAAGCAACTCTGCTTTTTCCACCTGTGACCTTAGGTGAAGCTGTACTCTGAAAAGCAACAGCTCAAGTGCCAAAGCAGGCCATCTGGCAGCACGCTTCTACTCAGACACTCAGTACATCCGACCAGGCTGACCAGAGGGTGCCTGGCAAAGCCAATGCTGCTTGTTCTTTAAGATGTTTCCCATTACATAGTACCAATGAGATGACTGTAAATGAGGGAAAGAATCATCCTCCTCCCATGTGATGCAACATGTTAGCACTATCTGATACAACTGACAAGCTAATACTAGAAAAGTGGGACTCAGGATGCAAGATCATGTCTGATGCCTCTGTAGTCCCAAATCCTGTTTCAGCTAGAGGTCAGCACCAGATGCATCCAAGGTCAACAATAATACTGTATGCTCTGAAGTAACCTGCTGCAAACCTAAGTATCTGAGCTGGTGGAGGCACAACACATTAATTACCTGGCAGCATTTCTCAAGAGATACACCAGGAAGGCAGCAGCTTTAATTAGATACTAATGTTAGGAACCAGCAAACTGTTTAAACAAGTGTAAAACCCAGGCAGGACCATACTACATTCTATGCGTCTTCTTTCTACGGTTTTCAAGGGGAAGCAGACATCGCACAAAAGTGGCAATTTTCAAACAGGTTGCAGTTTTGTCACCAGAGGTATTAATAGCCTAGAAGTGGTAAACATATAAGTAATCCAAGCACATGATTGCACCTTCACACAGAAATTCCTGTTTTTCATGTTGTTTCTGAAAACCTTTCCTTTATTGCTTCAAGTCTTTTATCTGACACATTAATCAAACAAAAGCACGCTATGTAACTGATGTACACCAACAGTTGTTATGCAGAAGAGAGATTTTGTTATTGAATATTCCACGTCTGAAAAAAAAAATAATAATAAAAAAAAAGTATATATAAACAAAGATATACAGAAAAAGTAGGTAGAGACTACATAGCTTGCTTTATTACATTTTGCCTCATTAAGTCATAAGGAAAAGCTAGTCTTCTCTGGAAAAGGCAACACATCATTCCCTTCTCATTTCTTTGATTCCAGCATGCAAGATTCGCAACCAGCTAGGTCCCTTAGATACATAATGTTTGCTAGTTCTGGTACAGTCACCAAAACCTCATTACACGGTCATGAATTAACAGCACTTTTTGTGATATTAACTGGGAGTCCAATTCAATTCTCATTTATTCTGAAACTAATCCAGAGATTTCCTCACAGAGAATCAAGAAGAGCAAGAACGTGAAGGAAAATATCTCTATTAAGAACTTATATTCCATTTTCTCTGCCTCTATTTTTTTTTTAATTACATGGAATCAATTAGTGGGATTCTATCTCCATCCCACACTGTACCTTATGTCTATGTTTTTATTGCCACAAAACATTTAGGTACCTGTCTTGATTTAAAATCCTTATTTTTAAGGCAATACCTAGGGTATTAATATTTATTTATATGAAGCTCAGGGCACACAGTGGCTGCAGGGAGCAGTTTCACAGTTCTTCACAAGAGGATCTAGTCTTAATCTTGAGCACTGGAGAAAAATAATAATATTAATAAGAAGAAGATTATTTTTTCCTCATATTCATGCACAAAATAAATGTACCTGTAAATTAAATTAAATTTAAATTACCATTCCAGGAACAGCCTCAAGCTTAGATCTTGAAAAAAATATACACCAGCAACACTTAGTTTTTGTTAGGTTCTCCGATTTGTTTCAGTTCACAAATATTTTGACGCATTCATATTTAGAGTGATGCCCAGGAGGTAGGAGAAGTTGACTCAAAAGACCACTTAAGTATGGAATAAGTTGGTTAAGGAAGAGACAAAGGGAGAACGAGGCCACCCAGAACACGGGCACAAAGCAGCAATGTGGCAGTAGTCCCAACAAAAGGTCACAGTAGGCCTTAATTCAAGTTGTCAGTGGTATAAGTAGAAGTGTCTGGGGAAAGACTTCTCTTGCATGAAGGGTGATCGGGGAGAAGGAATGAAATATTTTCAAACAATCATTAGTGTTGGATGTCACAGATGCCTTGCAGAAGAGAGGCAAGAACCGATGTGTTGAGAGCAAATAGGTGGCAGTAAGTTCTGTAAGGACAGGCCACAAGGAGCTTTCAGGCATGCTGTCCAAGAAAAGCAAGGGACAGTGCAGAACTGTGAAAAGAGCGGTGATATGGTGGAAGCAATGTCCTAGGAGAATGATTTCTGTAGCAGCTTATGGAGTTGATATGAGTGGAAAAAGGAAATATTTGTCAAAGTCAGAGTAGAAGCTGTATTTGCCAAGGCCTAACCTACAAGCTGTCAGACAATCAGATCATCTTAAGTGCTCCAACCCAGCAAGTCACAGCAATCATGTTCAGCCTCTGCTAGGATAAAAGTTTGTCAGACCAGACTGCAGGAGCACTTGCTTTCCAGATCATTTGTACTATTGGTGACTATAAGGTGACTCACTGTCAGACAAAGAAATACTCAGAATTTAATGCTTGGGTGAGTGAGGTCAACCACCCAAAGCATCTAGACAAGGGTCCAGGTTTGCAAAATTTCTGCCTGTAACAGCCGAATCTCACCTTTCTTCAGAACCAGAACTACTGTTTTATTTGTCTAAATAAACTTTTTCATTTAGACAATTAAGTCTAGGAATTTTGACATAATTTCATAATCTCTCTGTGACACAAAGGCCAGAGTAATGAAACTGTAGGACAGCTATACTGCTTGTTTTATTATTATTATTATTTGTAAACCAAATTGTATACAACTTTCATCACTGTTAATGATAATATCACTACTAAACATTAAATATTAGTAAGTAAATATTAGTAAGATTCAGATGATACTGATTTGGCAGACACTAACCTCCCAAAAGTACCGCTTTTCATTTTAGCCACTACAGATTAAGATTTGATTCAAATTTAAATTTAAATGTTCTTGCCTTAACTTGCTAGCAAGACAAATATATACTTTCTTGGGGGTTTTAGAAGGAAAAGGGAGTAACAGTGAGAGAAATCAGACACTGCCCGGACTCTGGACTGTGAAAGTAACAAACACAAAATCCAAATCAAGGCTTTCTAAAAGTCTGAAGTTGTTTCAGATCCCTAGGTTTTGTTCAGGTTATCACAAACACAGAAGCTGTTAGAAATATATTGTTCTCAAAGACTCACTACGCTCTGTCCTTAGGGTGCATTCAACACTCATTGTTGCGGCTCAAACTCATCAGTAGCCACTCCCCTGCTTTGTGCTCCGTGTAAGAAATCCAGACAATCTTGCCTGAAACAGCTGGATCTTGCTTTTTAAAACAAGTAGTCAGTTCCTTGATATTTGCACTCTATTTAAAGAGTGGTATGCTTTCATACTGGGCATCTGTATCTTTCCCTGGGTCAAAATACAAATTTCCTTTTGTGTTTTAAAAGATACAGGACTTTTACAGAATCAGTGTGTCTCAGTATGTCAGCTGCATCTTATGACCCTTCTTTATATAAAATATTTAGAAAGACCAGAAAATATCATTTTTTTCAAAAGAGCGTGTTTTGTGACAAGGTACAAATGGGCAAATAAAGCATAGATGAAGGATGTGAGAAGGACAAGTGAGAGTGAAACAAGTGAACCATTCACAGCAACCAATAACCACAGATCACTGCCTGCCTAGGTACCAACTGCCCTGCAAAATGAGAGTTTAGCATCACTGTAGTTTGTTGTTGTTGTTGTTGTTTTCCTTCCTCAATTACCTTAGATTAGAGAATGTGTTGTTCCTCTCCAGCTTCCACTGTAATTTTATTTGCTGTTTGCTGTCCAGGTTTGCATGTGTTCAGCCCATGGCTAACACACACAAGATGCAGATGCTTTGTTGCTGTAATTTCAAGCTTCTCTGACAGAGATTGATCTGATTTGCTACACAATTAAAAGATTCTTGCTTACGCAGTTGCTCAAAAATATCGATGTCAAGACGTATCCTTTCATATGCCACACACCCCCATTCAATATCTTCCTTTCCATGCTGTCAGGAACAGTGCTGCTTTGGATAGGTTAAGAACAGCAGAGGCTAGCAGCAGGGTTTATGGCCCTAATCAGGACCCTCTCATAAATAAGACTGTTTTGGCTACAATCTGTGCTAAGAATTTGTATGTAAACTGTTTATAAAAAGCTAATGTGTTTTCAATGTTTGAATCAGTTGTTAATAATAATTATTTACTGTTAAAGTCTAACCAAGCAAGAAATTGTTCATACCTGTGGCATAAACTCATCAGTACTGTCTTCTGCTGGTGTCCTACATTTCTAGGTACTTCTGAAACTCCCTTTAAATATCAAACTCTTTCAGAAGTACTTGAAAAGGGCATAAATCATAACTGTAAATAATTCCCCTTGTTATTCAAGAGCCAAATTCATCTTTCTTTTTTCTATGACTAGCTTGAATGCTCTGCTGAAGGAAAGCATTCCCCATCATGAGCAAACTTGTGTTTCAATTTGAAATGTATCTGCTGACATACTTTTCGGCTCATTTGGGAAGCTGACTATAATTTGACTGATGTTCTTCACTTAAAATCAGTGTGCTGAACACCTTAAAGAAATGATGGGTATTATATTTCCATTTAGTGATTTTAGAAGATTGCATTTCAGTCATTGCTACTCTTGTCTACTGTGGATAATAATTCAGTCTGTGGGGGTCATCTGTGCTGTGAGATACTAACACCATCAATAAGAAAATGAGACTTTGACGCCTCATTAAGCCATCTCAGCCTGAGAACAGCATTTCCAGTGTCTACATTTTTTTTTTTTTTTTCACAAGTCAGTTATATTGCTCCCATCCAGAACCTTCTGAACAAACACAATGTTATAATTTTGTAGTTTTGACACATTTTTGTTGTCCCAAACTCCCTTTGGCTGCTTTTGACTTCAGTGATCCCCATTTGACTGTACTTGTCTGACCGGGGCTACCAGTTAGTCCAGCTACAGGAAGAAGGTAGGAAGGAAGGAAGGAAGGAAGGAAGGAAGGAAGGAAGGAAGGAAGGGCAAACCAACCAACCAAATGTTATACCAAATACATACCAACCATATGTATTTCAGATAAAGATATTCTAGGCTAGTTCTAATTTGTCCCATGGACAGAATACCTATGATTGCAATGAGCACATCTTTTCGTTTACTTTCATCCAAGTGAAAAATTTTGTGTACCCTGAGACAGGTCTGTGATGCAAGTCAGTAAGTCAGGCAGAGTGGGAGGTCTGCTCCAAAAATGCTCTCCTGATCTGATTTAGAACAGTAATGTAGATTCACTGAGGCACGTCTCCCCTAATGCAATTGTGAATAAAAGAAAAAAATGTATTGTCGTATGGCCTAAACTAATTTGAATGCTGTTCTCCAGCAATGAAACAATGAATCCATCAATGTACTTTGTACAACTCACTTTCCTTTTCTTCTGAGTTGTACAAATGGGCACAGCTACAGAATGAGAAAAGGTTCATTTCTTATCACTTACTGAATGTCTCTATATGGTCTATTTTGTTGGTAAAAATGTGGGATTGCAATTGTAGAAGATAATGTCCTTGTACTGCATGATAAATTCAGTACGGCTTTATTGTAGTATTTCCAATATTTGCAGAAAACGTAACTATTGTATTATAATTCTGCAACAGTAATACCTCTTCTTCCATGTCTGAGTTAATTTTACTACTACTAACAGAGGAAATAGAGGTTAGTTTCAAAGATAACTGGCACTGCTAGCTTCAAATATTGTGTAAAAGTCATACCAACTAATATGAAGAAAAGATTTTCAGTGATGATAAAGGAATTCTGGTACTCCTAGTGTAGTATTAGTTGCTTTATTTCACAAAACAGGACACTGAGTATTTTTTTCTTTTTAAATATATGTATTTTTTTAATCCAAGATTTTGAAAACATTTTAAGAGTTTTGCTAAGTAAGCAGTAAACTGCATAGCTGAACCTGAGCTACCAGTTGTTTTGTTTAGAGAAACTACTTCATAAAGAAGAAAGAAAAATCTTAAAAAGAAATCGAGAGTTGTTAATTCTGCTTTGGTTACTGGTTGCTTCTCAAGGAAATTATTTTTGAAAAACACACTTGTCTTATGTAAAGCTTGTTGGAGAAAATGGAGAATTTCTCATTAATTTCATCCACTTTGCAATCTTGTCTTTGGTGTTAAATTTCTTAAACAAGAAGTTTTCCCTTTTTGACCCTTTTTTGGGGTAAATTCAAAAAAAAAAACAACTTGGCAGGCAAACTGCTTGGTATCTGACATTATGAATTCGTATGGGAAAACAGGCACATACAAATTATGTGCAATATTTGATATCTAGTATCATTCTTCTGTGAATATTCAGAACAGAAATATATGTGGAACAGGGAGGCACGTCCAATGGAAATTTTAGTTGTGAGGCATATGTACTGGTTGTTAAGGTAACAGAATAAGGAACCAAGAGAAATTTTCATTTAAGTCTAATTCTCATTGTACTCGATGCATTTTGCTTGACTGAAGAGTTCATTATCTCGAAATTATAAAGAACATAGCAAGAGGGTGAACACTGAGAAGCATTAATCCATCGGAGAAAACAGTTTGATGAGTCTTCTAAGTTACGGAACCATTTCTTCAGCCACAACATAATAACATATTCTTCACGTCCCTCTCTGCAAATTTTGTACATTGAAAAGAGAGAGACAAGGTTGTAACTGACAGAGTATAATAGAGGATAGGAAATGTAAGGACTGCACAGCATCTCAGAGCTTAGAACCTGGTAAACAAACGTGGAGTCAAGTTCCTAATGTTAACTGCAGTACACATCTAGAAAGAAGGCCAGAAAGGTTGCAAACTAGACCGAAGGATGACTCAACCACAACTAAGTCAAAGCATAGAGACAGTAGCTTGGAGGAGGCAAGCAGGCTGTTGACCTACTCTGTAAATGGGACTCGCTAAATGCCTCATATAGGCTACATCAACATAGGCATAATGAAATTTTTCCTTAGCTAGGCCTGTCAGTGTGGAATAGCCTTGATTGGAGAGAGCCCTTTTGTTTGCATGTACATTTATATCTGGAAGCTATACATTGCACTGAGCCTTGCAGGGCTGAATTTTCTATCAGTTCAGCTATGCAGACTCCCAGACTGAGTTTCCTCACTCCAACACATTCAGGTCTTTCTACGTGTGCCTGTGCAGGCATGTTGATAAAAACACATTTGATCTTCATCAGTTTCTCAGATGGAAAGAATTGCCTTTGTGGACTTATACCAACAGGTTTATTGCAAGAAATACCTTGTTCTCTCCTTACAATTACCAAAAAAAAAAAAAAAAAAAAAAAAAAAAAAAAAAAAGCTGCAACTTGGTTAACATTATTCTATTGTTTCCATCATGACTGGTAAATGCATTGCTCTCTCAAGTAGCCCTGGTCTCTCAAGCAGCTCTGGTTCTCCCAGTTTTCTTTTTCTGCCATCAATAGGCTGTCTGTCTGAAATCTGTAATCACAACAGCAGATGAAAAACATCTCAAACCCTGCATTACAGGTTAGCCTGATTGCACCATTTAGCACTCAGGTCAATGCTGCATGATAGAATATGTAATTTTCTTTGTGTACACTCAAGCCATCACCATCTTCAGTATGCAATTTCATTTTGATATCTAAGCTCTGTAATACCTCCAGATTTACAAGGGTGCGCAAGACACAGCTGCTTCACCAGCATATAGTTATTTCCGGGAAAAGGGAAAAAGACATCAAAATATCGAACTGGGGGCCCCTACTCACCTCCCAGCCTCTCCACCAGTTTGCTGGTGGCCCTAGGAAGGAGATCCAGTGCTCAGGCTAATGGATCCATGCATATACTCTGCCACCCCACACCTGACCCAGACAACAGCAGGACTGGATGCTGAGGCATGCTGCAGACAGTGCACATAGAGCCTGTCATTCCCCTAAATGTATTATATGCCTTCTACTGTGGGTTATTCAACATCATGATGCACCTTCAGTCAGGCATTCCTGTATTCTTTTATACAGCCTGCAGTGATTCCCTGCATGACTTCAGGAAGGCTGTAGCCTACTGCTTTAAGTAAGTATATTTTGTCGCACAGCAACAGCCACCATCCCAAAGTACTGCTGTCTTTTCTACCCCTTTGTCTCACAAATTTAGGACTGACTGAAACTTAACAAATGTGGCTGTGGCAAACCAACAGTGAAGCAGAACATGTAGAAATTGAAACAGGGCTCATAGGGAAAATTTTATTATTGCAAGGGGTGAGCATAGCTCACACTCAATCGTAAGCAAATATCTTGGGGCCCTTCCTGCAACATGACAGTAAAATGTGCTGTTCAGTTCAAGCAGTTTGCAAAGCCAGTAATTAGCCATTGTCATTTCATTTTACTATACCTCGTAAATTTGCCAAGCTTGCACTTCCCAGAATACCTTGCAACCCATTCCATAAACCCAGAGAGTTTCCTGGGCAGCCAGGCACGGTGTCACCCACTCTGTTCTGTTACATTTTCTTTGGTTTTCATCCACAACTCATGTCATTAACACAGAGTCCTTTTACAAGAATGAGACTACCCCTCCAGCAGCTGGAAACACCCCTGATTAATGGCCCAGGTTACTGGCAAGCCTTATGCTGCACTGCAGCACATACACATTTTTTTTTTTTTCTCCTGTTACTTCCAGTTTGCTACTAGCACTACAGGCTCTGCTCCACATGTTACAAGTGTGTTGCATCCATATTAAAGACCAGATTACTTGAATTCTCCATCAGGTTGATATACTTCAAATCCTGTCATGAGCAGAAAGGGGAACACACCTTATGTGTAAAACCAGTAACTGACCAGAGCTGAGCTGTTCACAGTCCTGGGGTCTCTGATATCCTGTGCCAATCCTTTAAATTTTCCACTCTAATCCCATGCTTGTGGTCCTTTATGCTGCGTTTTATTTGAGGGCCACAGATAATTCATTCTATACTTAATATCTACTTGCTGTTGCTGTGTGTTATTACAGATAACAGTCAGTGTTACATCACACGATTTTACAAACTAGCAAACACTAAAATCAGGTTGGCTATAGTTATCTGGTCATTAGGCAATTGTTGTTGCAACCAAACAATCTAAAACAAAATTCAGGGAAGCCAGAACGAGTCCAGACATTTCAGAAAGGCTGTTTGGTACAAACAGGGAAAGAAGAAGCATCTACACCACTCCCTTTCCTCTAAATAGAAAAGAGCTGGGGGAGATAAAAATAATCAGCCTCCAAAGGGCTCAGAGCTCTGGTATTCCCCAGGAGTGGAAAGTAACATGCACATGCAGTGGGATCAGCTGGAGAAAGGAGTTCTGCAGATGTTGAAAGAGCAGGATTTCTCTCTCCATCAAAATTAGATTGGAAGAGCTTAAAATCATGTAGAAAATTTACAGAGCCTTTCTCACCAGCAATATTCACTGCAATACAATATATGAAGTCAAGGTCAACTCCCTCTCAGGCCAAGAAGCAGCCAGTCAAATTAGTGACTGCTTTGTTGTTTCTAGATCTCTGAAGGATGCTGGCACTATAGCCCAACAATGTCACTTCCAATGAAAACCCCGGAGTTTTCCACAATATATGCTTCCTGTTCCTTTGAGAAATGGAAAAGACGGATCAACCATTTAACTTCTTAAAAGGAAGGTGAAACCTTGGTCATTCCTAATTCCTCTGGGTATTCATTCCCAAATGTGTTCACCTTGGACACTCTAACAGGCCATGTTCCCAAAGCCCTTTTGCTAGGCCTGCACCAGGTTTGAATAATCCAACTGCTCAACGCTTGGAAGACGTCTTTTCCTTTTCTTTTTCAATGACTGAATACGATGTAGAAAGCTTGAGAAAATCTCAGTGCCTTCCTGCCGAGGATCAGGGAGGCTGCCTGATCTTTTCAGAAGGCACTCTTAGAATATAGATCAGACAGGCCCATATTTCTGTACCTCCTGTAGGAACACCGTGCTCAGTGTCACACTGAGATCTTACATTCCTCAGTTGCTAAAAGAGGTGGTAGCAGGTCCTACCTTTCAGCTACAAATGATAAAACGTATTGGGTTAAATTCATCTCCAGTCTAGCTCTAAGCAGAGTTGATAGAAGAGAGAAAAAGGGTTTCACAAGACGCTTTGAAATTTAAATTCCTTAGCCGATAAAGTGGAGCAATTTTACATTCACTTCTTTTATTCTTTGAGGGATTTTTATTGTGAAAGCCTTTTCTCAGTTACTCAATTTGTTTCTCTTCTTTCTATTTCCCTTTCATCTTTTCACCACTGGCGACTGGTGTGGAAATGAAAAATACACAGTTATTAATTTGTGGATTTTCTAACATCAGAAAAGGAAAAACATTTTGATGAAATGAGGCATTATTATTATTTCTATTTTTAAAAAATAAATAAACTTTTTCTGTAGGTTTACTGGCATGCTCCTGGTGATTCAATCTGAAAGTGTAAACAAAACCAAGAAGCCAGGTGTGAAATTAGAAATCATGCTTATTCACTTAGTACAAGGTTTTCCAGCTCTTCCATTTGAAATTAGTAGCTGGTGGCCATTACTACTTGCTCCTATCTCCTTTGACCCTCTCTTAACCTCCCATCTTCCTTTTATTAATACAGCTAGGAAATAGAGACCTTTGAAATCCAAGAACTCGTGTACTTACTGTGTCATGGCTACTATACATGAGCATACATACATATATTAGATATAACGCTTACTCCCAAAGCTCATTATTTTCTAAATTAAGCTTCTTCAGGCTCCAATCCAAATCTAAACTCCCAGCTGCAGCAACCATTGCACAGTACATTAGTCACCCCTCCTTTGCTTTTTGGTTCCAAGGAAAAAATTAGTCACTACGACAGATCAACAATTGTTCAAATTGGAGATTACACACAGAGGTTCCCCTTGCCCTCCTTCATTTTTTCTCTCAGGGCATGTCAGGTCTGCTAGCTAATTTTCTAGGAATAGAGTTAATAGTATGGGCCACAAATCTATTTTCCATATGATGGTGAAATCTTCTCTGTAAATAACAGAGGGCTTGTTCCTAGGTCTTGGAACAGTAACCTTCTCCTGGAAAAAGCAGAGCGCTTTGAAAAGCCTTCAGCATACGCAAGCTTCACACATAACTAAGGTTTCTGGAAAAACAAAGCACAGCCTTAAATAGTAGCAATGCACAGAGTGACAGAATGTAAGGTTTAAAATCTGGATATGAAGGGTATTTTCAAAATCTTTCATCAAAGGCTACAATGAAGGGTAAGTTTCAGCTGGTTTGTCATCTCTTTTCTGACAAAATAAATCCAGTTTTTTAGGCTTTCCCCATGGCCATAAACCATTTTCTGACTGGAAACTTAAAATATGATCTCACAGGACACATCGAGAGGTAATTTGCCCTATCCTCAAATGCCCAATTTTAAGGAACATAGATCCCCAAGTATTTTTATAAGTAGAGAAAAATGGAGAAAAACATGATAAATTCTGTGAAAGAAACTGAGAAGCTTAAATCAAAATCAGTGTTGGAAACTGGCTCCAGCCAGTCATTACAAATCATATTAATCTCTTGTGAAGGCATTCAGCATCCTCAGCTCTTCTACCAATCTTATTCATATAAAAACCTGCTTACAGATCCAGCTAGACAAAACATCTCTCTGCCACAGGACTGCTCTGATCAGGAGATAGCTCCTTTTACAGATTCCCCTGTAACCTGCAGCTCAGCTTACCCCTGAGTCACAGGTGAGTGAAATTAAGACACGACTATATCTTGACCTAATGTACTTCACGGGATCACAGAATCATAGGGGTTGGAAGGGACTTCTGGAGATACTTCAAGTCACAGAGATGCCAGTTGGGAAACACCAGACAAATCAGTTCTTTCCCTACTGAACTACAATGTCATTATCAAACCAAAGCTTATTTCAAAAAATAGAGACTGCCATGTTTATTCCTGTGCAGTTTGTACATGCAGTTTTGCTACGAGCAGCAACAAGCTTCAGCCATGTATCCAGCCAAAGCTTGGCAAACATCAAGCACAGCAGCAAAAATTAAGGAGGCAGGATTATGGATAAACTTGGATTAAAAAATATGCAGACTGAAGGGCCCACAGCTGTATTCTCACCTTTCCTTTTAAAGGACTGACGCCCCAGGCAGTTTGGCACTGAGTCACACGCATGATGGAAGGCCTTCACATCTATCTGCACTTCCATCTGCATGACTGGGGCCTCAGTGCTGGAAAATGGAAACAGGTTGATTCTGTGCATAAAATAAAGAGAATAAAATTGACCCATAGGTGAATCAAATAAGCAAAATGTAGAAAAATAAAACATAATGATCAGAACGCTTACGGTCTTAGGAAATCACATGCAGATTTTCGTAGAGCATTTTTCATTGACTGCATTCATTAAGACTTGCTCTATGTGTATCTTGCACAACATAAATTATGCTTAAAAAAAGCAAAGGGCCTTTCACTGTCCCTTTAAGTAGCTGAGACTCTCACTCCAGACTGAGGTGCTCAAGAGGGAGAAAAAAATCTATTTTTTCCTTGAAATACATATCTACAAGAGAAGTGATAAAAGAGTGAGCTTGTAGAAAGCCAAGACTGTATATTTGTCATGGAAACAGCAGTTAAAAGAAACACAGTGATGGGAGGAATATCAACTATTGCTTCAATCTAATTATTCCAGCATGCAGGAATAGGCAACTGTGGGTTGCTCCTTACAGTCTGACAGACCCACCAGTAACTTGGTAATTTTGGGTTGTTTCTGGCTTCAACTTTTGAAAATCCCTAGGTATCCTTTATTATATTCAGGAAATACAAAGAATTAAATGCAAAGGAGGAAACAAAGTTGGGAAGGCCTCTCACTGGACTCTGGCCACTCTACTCATGTTTGTGAGGCTGGCAAAAGACCTGATGCACATTTAATTTACCAGGTTTCATCTGCCTGTTTCTATATGTTCTGGCAGTGGCATGCAGTATAAGGAAAGAGAGGGACCTCTGGGGAGACCACCAGGAGAAGAAGCAGTGTAAGGCTCATTCTGGTGTTCTACTAGTTGAAATTTCTTGTTTCATCCTTGTCAGGAACAGCTTGGAATTAAAAGAAACTCTGAGGTCTAAGACAGCCTAATCAAATATGCAAATCCAAAATTTAGTAAAGGGTTCCCTTTCTAGGACTGTCACTATCTCCTTAATTGTCACTTCTTTGTTCTTTGCCTCTTTCAGTTTCCTTTCTGCTTGATGCCTTGTTCCTCTTCAGTCACCTATCCCTTAGCTATTCCTTTCTTTTTGCAACAAATACCATACGGAAGCATCCTGATCTCTCTTCTCATCTCCACCGATGTAAAGCAAAAACACAGCCAAATCAAGCAACCATTTTTGCCAAAGGGGAGAGAAACACATGTTGAATGCAATTTGCAAAACAGAGATAATTCATGTCCTGGAGGAATTAGCACCATTTGATGACCTGCCATTGTAAGAAAGGGGTCCAGTTACTTCTAGTTTTCAGGTGAATGTCATTCTTCCAGGCACCTCTAATGTTCAGGAGGTTCCTAATGATCTCTCTTAGTGGTGCCACCCTTCACTGTGAGAAACCAGCCCACTGTAGATTTAAATGGATTATACCAACAGAGGAATTTTTTACTCCTCTTTATTATTATTATTATTATTATTATTATTATTATTATTCACAGCCCTGGATTCCACAGAATATTATTGAACAATATACTAGGAAATTAACTAGCATGGGAGCTTCTCAGTGCTTGTCTCTAGCAGCACGGTTTGTTTTTCACAGAGTGTTGCTAACAAAGCTTTCTCACTAGCAGATATGCGTGGGAATGTCACACCACCAGACACATTAAAAGTGCATCCAGGAAATTTCTGTCCTTCAGAAATGATTACTTATTCCACAGCTTGCCACGCTCTCCTGAATTAAATGCAAGTAAGGCAAAGCCTTGACTCTGGGGGGTTAGCCAAGTTTTTCTTAGTGTTGGTTCTGAAAGCTATAAAAGTAACTGTTGTTTTCCTTTGTCTTTGCTAATTTCTAGGCCCATGCAAATGGTTTGATCTCCAGAATACTGCAGGCATTTCCTAAGCTAAACAGACTTTCATTTGAATCTGGTGGAGGCTGCTAAAAGAAACCATGATGCTCACCAAAGATCACTGTCTCCATTATACTTGGGAAGTAGTACAGGAAAGGAAATTGCCAAGATTAGAGCTCTGTAGCAAGTTCTTTATTTTGTTCTAGGAAATCCTAGTGCTTTTTTGCTTTATTTGCATATTAAAATCAATTTTGGAAAGAAAACTCTAGAAGCCAGACCATACCAATTCCCACTTGCTTGATGTCCCCTTTGCCTTAAGGATAGGCTGAAGTTAGAGAGGGCAAAGCAAAGAGCAATCTCCCTCACCAGCTGCCACAGTTCCCACATAAAGATATTTTCAATATGAAAATATATGTATTTATGCCTTAAATATGTGCCATTTGGGGCTAAAACCTTGCTCACAGTCAAAGAAGAAGAATGTATTGGAATCACTTTCAAATCACAGCTCTGACATGATACTATAGGAAAGGTTTGCTCAGATACTATAGGCTATTTAGTTTGATCCAGGATGATGCTAAAGATGGAATATGACTCCTTGCCTTAGCACCTAGCTTGTAGCTGAGTCATCAAAACCACTAAGAACTCATGCAGTAACCATGCAAACTGCACATACTGACCTTTAATTTGAAAATCCCTGTGCTGTTATCTCCTTTCCACATAACGTACCAATTTTTCCTGTTACTAATATTCTAAGCAAAGATTCAAAGGAGTTGTTTTTGAGAGGGGTATAGTTTCACAGTCAAAATAAACCTAAAGGAATCTTATTTATTAATTGAATCTTATTTTAGATTTACAATGTGAACTTACAATGTTGATTTTTCTGGAGAAATGTTCTACACAATGCTTATATCAGTTATATAGGAGCACTCCCACCAAGATAGGCTGAGAGAGCTGGGGATGTTCAGTCTGGAGAAGAGAAAGCTCTGGGGACATCACATCATGGCCTTTTAATATGTAAAGGGGTCTTATAAAAAAGATGGAGAAGAATCTTTACTCAGGTAGATAATGATAGGACAAGGGAAATGGTTTTAAACTAAAAAATGGGAGATTAAGATTAGAGGTTAGAAGGAAATTTTTCACTCCAAGGGTGGTGAGGCACTGGAACAGGCTGCCCAGAGAGGTCTTGGATGCCCCATCCCTGGAGGTGTTCAAGACCATTTTAGATGAGGCCCTGAGCAAGCTGATCTAGTGGGTGGTGTCCCTGCCTATGGCAGGGGAGCTGGAACTGGATGATCTTTGAGGTCCCTTCCAGTCCAGGCCATTCTATGATTTCTATGATTCTGTATGTAGCCACTTTGAACATGATGGCATCTCTTATACCACGTCCTATCAATTCATGCTAACCAGCCATGTACATTGGATACATGCTGTTAACTTTTAAAACAATGAATATGGGAATTCAGAACTGCTCAGAAGCCTAGTGCTTATTTTGGGAGCCGATAGGGAAAATATGAGAAGAAAAAGACTTCACTTTCTCTTCTTATATAGAGGGGATTTAGAGCTTACAGAAGTTGACGAGAACTTTTTCCATCATGGCAGAGTTACATAAGTTATTTCTTCTTCCTTATTCTATGCCTATTTTCATGATCTTAGTGCTGCCCTATCCTGTCTGCATACGAGAGAAGAAAGCAAAGTGGTTGTCCCAGTGGACCAGGTACTGGAAGTAATGTGAAATACTATTTCAACACAAATGTAATTTATCTGAGACACAAGAAAGCTAACTTCTCCCATCAGTAACCATGCTAGTGGAATAAAATGCTACTGAACGGCAGCTTTCTCATATAGAAACTCATATTTTTTACCCATTTTGCTTTTGACACTGCATGCTAAGCAGACATACAGCCCATGGGCTGAGCAGTGTTTTACAGATGCTGTAGCTGCTGGCATAGTCGGAGAAAATGATCTGGCCGTGCAGTCCTTGACCTCACTCATTCTTGGCTGGCCAGCTCCTACGGATTCTGGCAGCTTCAGACTACTCTAAGGCTAAGGATAGCCTTACTACTAGTAAACCTCCAAGAGTGAGGATGATAAAAAGCAGTGAGACAGACCACAGCAGTGTAGCAGAGGTGAGCTTATAGGAGCTGTTTAATAATCTGAAGAATCAACAGTAGCTCTGCCAAAGTGGATGTGCAGTCTAACTGCAGAACAGAGCAAACCTGATACTCCCTTCAGTTTGCTTGGGGCGAGTTTAAAGTCCCCAGAGATGACTCAAATAATCCAATGAGATGAGCAAGGATTTGTCTAAAGTCACAGAACTGAGTGTGTGCCATTAGCAGATGTTAAGTACAAAAGTGTTTCTAAAATCCCAGCTTTGCTAAGCTTACTCAGGCTTCTGTAAAGTGCTTGCCCCATCTGGAGAGACCCTGAAGATAAAGGCTGTTCTCTTTCTTCTAGAGAACCAAGAAGCTCTTCTGTGAGGAGAAGGGTACTGCTCTTTAAAAGTAATGCAGACTGTTGATTTGAATGCCCATCAGGAGGTCAGCTACATCTTCAGACCTTATCTTCCACCTCCCAGCAAAGTGTTTTTTACCACCCTGTGTTCCCATAGGAGAAGAAGGGACTCTTCCATCCCTCCTGCTCAATGTGCCAATATATATTAAATTAAGATTCATTGAATGGAAGAATATGTGTGCAACAGTAATGAATGTAGACTCCAGGAGGGGTCACTTAATAATCCATGGACTCGGAACCTGAGGTTCGGTTTCTGCTCCAATGCTAACATTTACATTTTACAATAAAAATCCATGAGGCTAGCCCAATATTCAGGGATTTCAGTAACACTTTAATACAACTAGTGAAAAAACAGTAGCATCTGTGGATTTATGCATAAGGGAGTAAGCAGTGTGTTGAGTGGGAGTTTTCAGGGTAATTTTGAACCTATTTCTACTTAAGTTTACCAAATGCGTCTAAGCGCTTACCTTCCCCTATCTTCAATTTGCACTGAGACAAGCAGCACCTGGATGTGAACTAATGCTGAAATACTATTTATGATGAACTTGGGATTTAGAGCCAGCATGCAGCAATCTGAAAACTGATACCCAGTGTTTCTTACAGTCCAAGGTTATTCTGCTAAATAAAAACAACTTTAACTAATTTTAACTTGTGATCAACAGCCCAATCATTTATTAACAGAATTATATTAATAATAAATATTCATTTAAGAGTATTCAAAGATGGAAAATGCACTGTTGTAATGAAATTTTCCAGCCACCAAAAGTCAGATTCTTCTACATTGCTTTTCTCTGCACTGGTGGAAATCTGCAGTTGCTGCGTTGACTGCAGAGGCATAATTAACACTTGCAGTGGGGTAATAGAAGGAAGAATACAAGCTTTTTTTGTTTGTTTGTTATTAGGCAAGTTGATTGTATAAATAAACACAGTATACACCAGCTGCATTTTTTTTTTTTTTTTAAGCCAGCTTGCATTTAATTTGCAAATATGGTCAAGAGTAATTTGCCTCTCTTTTTATCTTGGGATTTCTAAAAATATGGGATGACAGATGCTAATTCAGGTAATGGTATCAATTCAAAATCTCAAACGTAGAGCTCAGAAAGAGAAACACTCACATGAAATAGTTTATGTTAGCCTTTCAGTGCTCATTAGACTGTGGTCTACATACAAAAGGTTTTACAGGCTTTTACTATGAACGAGAAGAAGAAGAAGGAAATAAAGTCTCTGAAAGGGAGTACAGCTGCATTTTTTCTTTATCATGTTATATCACAAAGTGGCAGGGGTTTCACTTGCACAGTAGAATCCTACGCATTAAAGATACAAAATAAAACAGTAAAATAAAATGATATCAAATGGAAAACCCAAACTTTTGAAACACCTATAAGGCCAGACTATCAACTGGAAACTGAAAGCAAGACACTGTTAATCGAAACACCACAAAACATGAGCTGCTATTACAAAAATTTAATTGACTTCAATAAGAACTAGTTGAGTTTTGAATATATCGAGGCACAAAGAAAAAACAAAAAAAAAAACAACTTTTTTTTTTCACTCTTTATGTTGAACATCCACCATCTCCCTCTGATCATTTATGTAAAGTTCCTAATATCATGCTTAGGCTGCAATTAATGCTGGTTTAGAATAGCATCTTGTATTACTAAGACTCCATTGTGAAAATAACTTCATGCCCTGTGAGATATTGAAACAACTTACAAGTAAAAGATGTAGGAAAAAAAAAAAACCAAAACAACCTTTATTTTAAGATCAACCTTGAAAGTTTTAAGAAAGAGGTTACAGGAATTTAAAGTGTGCAATAAAAGGGAAGGAATTCCCTTTTATTCATTGATTCAGGATATTCATTTAAGTCTTGTCTGTATGTCGGATTGAGCTAGCAGAACTAGAAATATGGATTTATATGTCCATAAATATGAGTCTTCTATTTGAACTAACCTCCACTTTGTAAGCTTCTAACCCCATTTGAAATGCTCTCAAATATCCTGCCCCTGAAGGACACGTATCTCCCACAGATTATACACCATCTGTGCCAGGACCATGTAGGTGTCTCTTCCATCCAAGACTATCTTAAATGACACCAGACACAGAATCACAGAATGGCTGAGGTTGGAAGGGACCTCTGAAGATCATCTAGCCCAACCCCCCTGCAGAGCAGGATCACCTAGAGCACATTGTGCAGGATGGCAGCCAAGCTTACACTTGTGTTTAAGCAGCAAAACCGAGCCCCTAATCAAGTCAGTCAATAAGCCAACGAGTCTAAAGAGCTCTTTTGATCATCCTAAAATAGGAGCCTCCATTTAGTCAAGTAGTACTACAATGTCATTCTTCATTAATGACCTGGGTAACGGGACAGAGTGTGCCCTCAGCAAGTCTGCAGATGATAAAAAACTGGGAAGAGTCCCTGATGCACCAGAGGATCATGCTGCTATCCAGAGGGAACTCAACAGGCTGGAGAAATGAGATGATAGGAACGTCCACAAGGGCATGTGAAGTTCAGCAAGGGGAACTGCAAAGTCCAGCATCTGGGAAAGAAACAGTACATGCTGGGGCCGGCTGGCTGGAAAGCAGCTTTGCACAGAAGTACCTGGGAGTTCTGGTGAATGCCAAGTTGACCATGAGCCAGCAATGTGCCCTTGATTCAAAGAAAGCTAACAATATCTTGGGCTGTCTTAGGAGGAGAGTTACCAGCAGGTTGAACGAGGTGATCTTCCCCTCTATTCAGCACTGGTGAGGCCACAGCAGGAGTGCTGGCACCGGTTCTAGGCTCCCCGGTACAAGAGAGCTACAAAGCTGTGGTGGGAGCCCAGTGAATGTCCACAAAAATAATAGAGGGACTGAAACATCTCTCCTGTGAGGAAAAGCTGAGAGAGCTGGGACTGTTCGGGCAAGAGAAAAGATGGCTCGGGGCGGATCTCGTAAATACCTTAGGGGAGGGTGTCAGGTTGTTTTCAGTGGTGGAAGCCATGCTATAGGACCAGGATGTGGTATATATAGCCAATGACCTACAGGTAAGTGATTACATACAAAAGCTTGTACTACGAGTACAGCATGATCCTATCTTTCAACACCTCCCTACATTGGGCAGCAGTGTGCTTAATTATTCAAAGCAGAAGAGAAGACACAGCAAACTTTGAGTTTTATGTAGCACACCAGTTTTTCCAAGTCTTTTTTTCAATAACAAGGTCACAAGTACAAATCATTCAAAGTGCATGTGACAAGTCACTTCTGCTCTCTGCATATGTACATGTGAAAGGAAAATTACCTACCGATTTCAGTTTTTATCCCTCAGGATTACTTCACAGTACATATTTTTCCACATTTCTATTGTGCCATTAATCTTTATCCTGTGCCTTCTGCTAAAACTTCTTTTTTCCTTCTACACAGGCTGCCAGGCTCCTGCTCTCTAAAAGGTCACAGGTTGCAGAGGAATCCACAGAAACAGGAAACCAGGCTTCCTCTGTCAGTTTTGAAACACCAAAACCTGTTTCCTTTCTACAAATAATAAACCCCAGCAGGACATTCTCTGGGTAGGCTCTTCGCTGTATGAGTAGCAGGCTCAGGAGAAGAGAAAAGCTACAGGGTTCTTGCTTGGGAAATAAATGTGAGACATCCTGTAGCATTTACAAACTAGCAGAATGAAGGAGCTTATCTTCTTGTTATTCCTTTTGCACTTCCAGAGTGGCAACCTTGGATTTAATACTCCAGGAAAGCTTGGGACCATAGAGGAGGGTGGTGAAAGCCCAGCAACTTACTCAGACATGACCCCGTCTCCAACTGCAGTGCATGGCTCTGTGAATGCAGTGACAACTGCAGGGTCACCCTATTCTGAGATACAAGCTGCCAAGGGGAGTACATCACAGGCACCCATTCCTGCATCTTCAGGCAAGACTCTGGGAATGAAAGCAGTGAAGAAAACTTCCAATTCTACAACCTCCATCCCTGCAAGCCAGTCAAATGGACACGGAGATGGGGACTCTGACAAAGATAAGATGAGAAGCTCGTCTAGCAGTGAAATGACATCTCTACAGAGCAATGCAAGAAAGGCCCCTCTCCAGCAAGAGGTCACTCCAAGCCAGGATAGAGCAGTAGGGAACAGAGCTCTCAAACAGTCATCCTACAGCACTGATATCACCAACACCCAAAGGGATGCCAACTCTAAAGCATCTGGCTTTCAAACTACCAGAGGAAAGTAAGGAAAACTAAATTTTATTTTGTTCTTGTCTTCTATGTACCATTTAGCAATGCTATTCATTAATTTCCAGTGAAATAATTGGCAAATGTCCTAGTAATTTAAAGTAAAACTGTTTTTTGAGCTTTAGGAAGATCATGAAAAAACAAGCAAGGGACCAAACCTACAGTATTTATTCAAAACCACTGTGCCAGAGTAAAGACTGAAATATTTATTTCCTCATGGTTCTTATCTCAAAACCAGCAGGAAAGTCATTAACACATACGGATAAGAAAGGACTACAATAGATGCCTCCCTGTTTTGTGCATACTAAAATTTTTGTTTTCTTTGTTGTGGGTAAAAGAATTTTTAAATGCAAGTTTTCATTCTATTAAAAATGAGTGTGTTTCTAAACTTCCCCACTAATCTCGAATTACAAACAATTAAAGATACAACAGTGTATGACAATCGCAACATTTTATTCTGTGATAAAAACGTATAGCAAATAGTGCTGCAGGTGAATGTGCATTCAGAATTGTATTGCTTAATACATCATAGCTATGCTTAATGGAGTATATCAACTTGTACTGGCTAGCTTTATGGCTCTAAACACTCAGTTATTTTCTTTGAGCTTCAGTATCTTCAACTCAAATGGGGATGTTAATACTGACTTTGGAGTTATTGCAGCTTCACTTAATTGCTGATATATATTCAGATACTGATGTAAATGGAAGACACAAAGGACTGGTGGTTTTCTGTCATATTTAAGGATAGAGGCCTTTCAGAATATAGATAGTAGTTGACAAATGCTAATATCCAAAATGTGGAGAATCTCTCTTAAGTTCACAAAAGGGAATAAAGCACTCCTTAGAAATACTCCTACAATTATGTTGCAATGTGAGGCTGAGAGCTAATATTCCTCCATGACAAAGAAAAGATTCCCATGGACCTGAATGTCTTTTGGATTATGCGTAAATGAAGTGATGCTAGAAAGATGCAAAGCAAAGGAGTTCTTCACCTCAGCACAGAAGAGATACCCAGTAAGAAGCAATGCTTCCCAGGCTGCTTTCCTAGCATACTCCTTTAGAAGTGAATGTCATCTGTTACAACACCTTATCACAGTTTTTGGCAGTGTCTGAAATAACCTGGCTTACGTGGGCTCTCTTTATTTGTTAGAGCCTATACCTTCAACGCCATTTAAATAAGTCTTAGAATATGCTAAGCAAGAGACTAACTTTCTCAGCTTCTCTTGAGAATAATATTCCAGTGAAATTAGTCTTCAGAAAAACTCTGTGAATTGGCAAGTATTGTTTCTACCCTTTACATAAGATATAAAAGCAGAAAGTGAAAAATCAGTCTCTGGTGAAGAAGATCGCACATTTTACTTATCACAATGGGATGTGGTTGCAACTGTGGAGAGGAAAAAAAAGCAATTTCTCTGAGGGCCACCACCTTATTTCATGAGTGGTTGAGGAACAACCTGCTGTCCAACATGCATAAAGGTCCTATTTTGTTTGAGTGCATTAAGCAAGTTAGTCACAAAGCAAGGTTTACATATGATGTTACAGGATTGAGTAACAGTGTGAAACTCCAGCATAAAACTGAATGCTAAATCCCCATTCTCTTTTTTAAACTGTTCTAGGAGTGGTTTCATCCTTCTCACATTAAGATTCTTGCCTTACAAGTCCAGTCCTCCTACTGCACACAAGTGCTTTTGCAGCCAATTAGGGTGATTTGAGCTTATTTTGCAGTTCTGTCACTGACCTAGACTGTGACTTGAGTCACTTCACTGTTCTTTCTCCCTTTCCCTTTGAATTAGACCTGGATAAATAAGAAAGTATTTTACAATTCAACTTTTTTCAGTAAAGTCATGAAAAAAATATCTGGTGTGCTGAGTGTTACCAATCACTGCTGTGAAGCATCTGGAAAACTACTGCTGAGAAACTATGCATAAGAAAACAACTATTTATATTTATTATGTGCAGGTGTTATTGACTACACATTACATTAATTTCTAGCACTTTTATTTTTTTTCCTTTTTCATCTTTATTGCAAATAAAGTGAAAGAGATGCAGTAAAACTGCCAATAAATACATGCAGCTTCCTTTGAGGTTTACTTATCTAATTCCTGAGTGCATCTTGAATGAGTCAGTAGCAGATCTCACAATTGTAAAGTGTACTGCCTCTGAGGAAATTTGGAAGCACAATTTGCTTTTTGGTTTTATTTTGAATTGAAGCAACTCTGTAGTGATAATCCCTATTTCAGCCTGAATTTTGAGGTGACTTTGTAGAAACTGCATGATTCTGTTCTCCTTTATGGCAACCCATTGTGCTAACATATGTGCAGAAATGCTGATGTTAAAAGATTCCACATAGAAGGAATAAAACAAAGAGGTTAGAGAAAGAGTAAGAAAAATAAAGGAAAGCAATTTTATAAGAATATATTTCTAATTAAAAAGAATAATAAAGTAATATACTTTATTGGAGAGTGTCCAGGGCTGTCAGGTTACCCAGAAGATACAGTATGTGCTCATTGTACAAGATTAATTACCAAAATAACCTCTTTCTGAAGGAGGTTGTGTACTCTATTGGCTTAATTATAAAGAGAATTCCCTCAGTTGTCTCTGCCCTATATTATCTGAGGATAAGGCTACATACATATATCATGCACATGCTAGAACTACATTTAAAAATAAAAGTTCTTCTGGTTCATTCAGTTTTGGCAAAACGTCCATGGTAATATCAAAATAGTATAATTTGGAAATATTTTATGGATTTTCAAAGTCCGCACCTGAAGAAATTTCTGACAACTGACAAACAAATACAGGCAGGACAGACCCAGATATGGCAACTAGCATCAGCCCAGAGGCCAAATCACAAAGTGCTGCTGTGGAGATGCTGCAAGGCAGATGTCAAGCCAGGAAGGCAAGTCAGTGAGTCCAGATCAGGCCTGGTAATAGTGACTTAATATCGCAGAATTTACTTCGGTG
>CM021768.1:31585231-31690944 GCA_011076525.1 Nettapus auritus | reverse complement strand
CAGACGAATCTAAATATGCTAGCTCCTAAAAACTTCCCTATTCCTAATTGTTTACTACTTAGGCACCCCTCTAGGATGAGTAACGCTGAAGAACTAAAGCTGTGCTTCAGCAGGAGAGAGTTTTTTTCCAGAGTTGAGTGAAATTAAATGTGAGCACCAATTTGGTGTCAAAGAAGACAATTGATGATACATTGTTTTCAGCTGACTTAATGTGAGATACATCTTTTTCAGCTTGCAGAAAGGACTTCATTGAAGTATGTCACTGTATGAAACAGACCAAGTAACTGTGGGACTCTGGAGTGAATTTAAGTCTTGGGACAAGCACAGTCTCCTTCCATTCTGAAGCCAATTTTATTATTATTCAAGGCATCTCCTAAATACATGAGACATTCATTCAGGCTGTAAATTAACCATACTACCTCCACACTTTTGGATGGCTCTGTATTACTTATTCCTCTTAGTATGTGTATATTTCACATTTTCCAATTGTCACGAATCCTCTGAGGGTCTTCACTGACTTCCCTTGCCATTACCATGGGTAGTGGTGAGGTGACTATATTTTTTTACTAAGCACAGAAGGATTTAATAAAGTCAGCACCAGGGACAGATTTACTTAGCTGTCACATGTGATAGGAGTGGTGAAATATTTCATTCTCAAGACCAGAGCTCTGGATTTCTCCCCAGAAATTGCTTTTGCTTTTACTGGCTTGGTAGAATTTCTAGTGTACTGGTGAATTGAAATGAATGGTTAAGCTCAGCAGATATTTCAAATGCAGAAGAAACATAGAAAGTGGTTTAACTGCCTGGCTAATGTAACACCCACCATCTCTTTTGATCATGTCACTTTTTAATGGAGCAGAGAAAACAATTCTTAAATGGATTTCTTAAGATTTTGCATCACTGTGCATTTACAATAAATAAGACTCATGTATGACTTAAGTTTCTGCCTCACTAGGTGTATTCACAAGGACTTGGAAGAAAGCACCCCTTACACTACTACTTAGGCTGCCTTGGTGGCTAAACGTCAGATGTTTGAGAGTGCTTTGCTCTCACAATGTTGTACTCCAGCCACGCAGAAGACATTTACAATGATACCCTCTTCTCCAGTAGCATCTTGAATGTACTTCTGCATTGTGGTTGAGTCCACAGTCTAATTTCCCTGCACATGCTGAACACAGCATTACTCCCATTGCTCTCCTGGAAAAATGATAATAAATGAAATCAGTACTTCAGGTACTGGTATTCAGTACTTTACTGCTATTTCATCCACAGACTAAGGGGAGCAAAAGACATAATTCTCACTTCCATAACTGAGAAATAATTAAGTGAAATAAAAATGTGAAATTAAAAAGTAAAATAATTAAGTGAAATAAAATAAAAGGCACAGCACTAAGAAAATGTAACTCCAAAGAGAACTTTAACACAAGTATTTAGAGATTGGTGATTAACAGGTGACTGAGGGTGCTGGTGTGAAGTAGCCTAGTGCCTTTCCATGTACGTGATCACACAGATCACATACTACCACAAGCTGTACAGCAACACTGGTATAGGGCAACAAGTGCAGAGGGTTCATGCAATTCACAGACTTTTTGTTTATATCAGTTTATATCAAATATCCCATGCACTGAGGAAATCATTCCCACTGCTGATGTCCCATGCACAGAAAGAATTAAAGAGTCTGTTTAAATGTGAAGCTTTGCAGTGTTCACCTTTCAAGTAGTTCCAGTACCTGAAAGGAATCATTGAGGGAGACCCAGCTTGTACTGCCTCCCAGAGTGACCCTATAGGATATTTTGTCTTTCTGGGAGAGAAGAAATGGTAAACATATGCTCATACAATTCTGGACTATAGGTGACAAAACTGTCATTTCTGAAAACTAGACAAAAACTCTTAAGTAACAAAATCCATAGTTTTTGTTTTCTCAGACAGCCTTTCAGCAATGATGGCTTGGCAGAATCATGACAGACTTTTCAGCAGCACAGAAAATATAGCGCTGGAAAATAAAAAAACACACATCTCCACCCACACTGCTTTTGAGATACTCACGTGGTGGAGAGGGAAAGTCCCAGCCCCTTAGTCCCTTACCTCTTAGCTTTCTTAGAGTTTGGTTACTTAGTTTTTCTATGATCAGATTTAGATAAAGCACTACTATGCATATGACTTCTGAAATACTTTAATGAAGTTAATAAAGGCTTCCATTAATCTCATTACACTAACTACTGCATCAATGCTCATGCTTATCCTTGCTGTTGCTCTTTGCATCATCTGCCATGGAAACAGTGAGGATTAAGAAGAGAATGCTTTCCATCCCTATTTATATCTCTCCATCTCATTGAATAGATTAGAATTATTTCTTTAACAAACTGGATAGGGTGTTAGAATTTAGCTCCCAGTAACTGCAAATGGTATTTTTAAAAAAAACAATTTCATCTAAGGTACACCAGAAACATCTGCTCAAATTTCCACAGAAAATTTGCATTATCACAAACCCAAGTATTATTAACATTTTAGAAAACTGTCACTAATTCCCGGAGTAGATATGGCAAGGAAAAGAACAGTGGCAAGGTTTCCTTGTATGTTTTCCAAAGGCATTCTTTGTGTTGCTAGAGAATGTAAGTGATTCAGAAGACACTTTTTGTGCCAAATCTCATAACATCTATCCTGTAATATACTCCTAGTAAGTAATACCATAGGTCATAAGGAAAAACCTGGGGAAAAAATAAATAAATAAATAAATAAATTTCATGGACTTGTGCTCGGATTCTTTTTGTGAAAGAGCTCCACAGAAATCAGTGAGTAGGGACACAGCTCTGCATGAGTAATTGGCAAATCAGGTACAAAGCAACTAGTGAGGCAATTTAACCATTGAATGAAGCTAAATAAGAAAGGCTGCCCATACACTCTAAACAAATTAAAGAAGAACAACATTTGTCCCGGGAACTGGGATGGGATCTTCTATTTTAACATTTTCATTTTGTGTCACTTTTTCTTTGTCAGCATTTCTCAGAGTGAAGTCATTACTGACATACTGTAATCGCCTTTTCTGTAGATTAGGAAAAGACTAACAAAATAGCAAAAACCAGTACCATTGAACTAGTACCCATCATCTGAGAAGCAGTGTCAGTAAGTTAGACCAGAAT
Source organism: Nettapus auritus (assembly GCA_011076525.1). Classification (NCBI taxonomy): domain Eukaryota; kingdom Metazoa; phylum Chordata; class Aves; order Anseriformes; family Anatidae; genus Nettapus; species Nettapus auritus. The sequence continues at coordinate 31,687,804 of CM021768.1, read as the reverse complement.
TAGTTTAATGAACTCTGTAGTCTGGGCCAGATAGATGATGGAAAACAAATCTATATTCTAGAGGAGAAAAAATAATAATAATAATTAAGACACTTCAAAGAAACAAACAAAAAAATCGGTTTGACTGGATTTGGATTTTCAAATGTAAATCAGTTTGACCAGATTTTCAAGAATGTTTTTACTGGATGATTCTCAATCCAGATTAATAGATAACTTAAAATTTTAAATTCCATCTTTAGAGAAGTTTGATTATTTTGGGGTGGCTTCAAACTCAGTGAAATAAGTTCTAAAAGACCTGATGTGGTATGCAGCAAGACATCTCTTTTAATGCTAAAACTGAAGGGTAAAATGCTAAGTAGAAACTGTGAATTAATTTTTGTAGCACAAGACAAAAAAAACAATTGGTCACACCAGTAAATAAAAATTTGAGTGAGACAAAGAGGCTATTCACAGTCCAAGGTTTCAGCACAGTACATACAAAAAAAGGAAATGAATGATGACAGTAGAATTTGTATTTTGTAACAGGCAGGACAAAATGTCAAGACCCCAAATCCTGCAAAAAACATGAAATAAATGGTACAAGTCCTCCAGCTGATACTTCAGTGTCAACAAGTCAACTGTTTCTCAGGGTCAAAAAGCATATCCTATAAAATATTTTACCATCACTTACAGTACTATATTGCCTATCAAAAATGCACTTTTCAGAGGTCGTCCAGGTTTGTCATTCCAATCAGGACATAAAACAGATTTCCCTACCTGATTTTTGTTTATGGTCAGTTTCTAGTGAGTAATTAGTTTTTCATTTCAGCTGAGATTAGTAAATTCATATATTTCAACACTAAGGAAGCTGAGTAGAAAATAGAAAATTAACCAGTTTTGACTCTGTTTTATAACTTCTGTTTGAAGTAGTGCTTATATTTCAGAAAGATATCTGATGTTCATTTAAAGATACAGAATTTGCTATAGAATCATAGGATCACAGTATGGCTTGGGTTGGAAGGGATCATCTAATTCTAGCCCCTGCATTGGGCAGGGACACCTCCCACTAGATCAGGTTGCCCAAAGCCTCATCCAACCCGGCCTTGAACACTTGATGGGGCATTCACAGCTTCTCTGGGAAACCTGTTCCACTGCCTCACCACCCTCACAGTAAATACTTAAAATAAATAAATAAAAATCCTAATACCTAATATATTACTACCCTCTTCCATTTTAAAGCCATTACTCCTTGTTCTATCAGTACACTCTCCGGTGAAGTCTCTTCCCATCTTTCCTGTATGCCCCTTTTACGGACTGGAAGTCCACTATAAGGTCTCCCACAGCTTTCTCTAAGCCAAACAACCCCAGCTGTCTCAGCCTCTTTTCATAGGAGAGGTGTTCCAGCCTTCTGAACATCTTTGCAGCCCTCCTCTGGACTCAATCCAACAGGTCCATGTCACACTTATGCTGTGGGCCCTAGGGCTGAATGCAGCACTCCAGGCGGGGTCTCACTGAGAAGGGGAAAATCACTTCCTTGAACTTGTTAGCTACACTTCTTTTGATGTAGCCAAAAGGGTATGATTGGCTAGTATCAGAAAGGTCAGAGGTCTCCTTCGCCACCTAGTAGAGTTCAAAAGAAGTTGCTGAAGCCGAAAGTCTGGTCCCCCAAGCAATACCAACAAACCAACCAAACCAAACAAAGAAACACAAAGGTTGCAAGAATGCTTTCTCACCTCTTAATCTGAGTGTTTACATTTTGTCAATCAACATTATCTCTCCTCACCAAAATTTTGCAGGATAGTTAAAGTAAGCTGAAAATATGACAGCAATGTACTTCATACAATCTAAATCCAGGGCCTCTGTGTAACACTTTCATACTGGGAAACGTCCTATCTTAAGAAAAATTGGAAAAAGTTTGGCTTCTTTCACACAGTGTCAGTAGGTGTTCTTCCATGTGAATGTTTGTACAGTACTGTATTCAGGAGAACAATCATACCACCTAAACTATATCTGTATATAAGCAAAGAGCATAGGTTCACAGAATCATAGGATCAGTCAGGTTGGAAAGGACCTTGGGAGGTCCCTAGTCCAACCTCCTGCTCACACCTGGGTGAGGTATGAGATCCAACCAGGTTACTCAGAGCCTGGTCTAGTCAGGTCTTGTGTTCCAAGACTCACCTGTTCAAAGCTGGTGACTGCACAACCTTTAGGCCCTGCTCCAATGCCTGGTTGTCCCTGTGGGGAGCAAGCTTCTTATACTCAGTCTGACAGTCTCTTGTTTGAATTTGTGTAGGTTGCCTCTCGTTCTCTTGCCACAAATCGCTCCAGGCCCAACCTTTCAATAAGGTCCCTGTAGGTCCTTGGGATGTATTCAGGGCAGAGCTGCTGTTGGGTGCCCCTGAAGGTCTTCCTTCCTCCAACTCAACACACCACAGCCTTTCCTTCTAAGGCACCACCTCCAGCTACTCATAGCATCTTTCTACATTCTCCTTGCCCAGGTGTAAAGGAAGACACTAAATGGAAACAGATGTAGAATTTGGATTTGTATTTTATTAACTGTTCTATGAAATACCCATCAGCTGCATATAATCTGAATGAGGCATGGCCACTAAGCCATGCTCTGGCTTTAACAATGTCTGCAGCTCTGTGTCCTGCTGTCTTCCTTCAGCAACATAATAATCTCATTTTCATGATTCAGTGATGTTCAGCTGTGCTGATTCAATAGCATTTCTATTAAAAGTCAGGTAATCTAATTTATTTATGGATAAAAATAACTCATTTTCAGATATAATATGAAAGGTACAGAATGAAATCTCTACCCTTCATGTCCTGACTACCACTGGTGTTCCTTTTATAGGGCTTTAGGACCATTTACAAGGATTGTTTTAAAGTAAGATCTGTGCTTAGAACCAAAGGGAAGAAATTGTGTACAGCTACACTTGATGATCTCTAGCCAGCAGTTTGTTGTTTTTCAATTACCTAAAGAACAGCTTAAACCAGCAGTGTGCTGTGGAAGGGGTCACTGAAGTCTCATAACTTCCACTCACCCTCTCACCTTCAGGAAATTATCATTTTTTGATGATAGTGTAAGTTGTACTTCCCCTTTTACCAACATCAAGCCTGCTGCTGTGGAAATATTTCCACTGACAGCACATGTATTAACAACAATCCTTTTATAGACTGGATAACTCTACCAGCAAGCTAGCATATCCTCATCATCTAATTTCTCAAAACCAGAGAATTTATTTTCACCGAAAAAGTGAATGAAGAGCACATCTTCAAGGACTAAGAGAGAGAAAGGGACAGAAGTAATAGCACTTTCACTCTTCAAGCTTGGTAGCGAACATAAATTTATTTCCTTCTTTTGCCACTTTCCTGTCAGCGGGCTCTCTTCTCTCCCTCATCAGCCTCGGGAGCTCGCACAGAGGCGTTAACGGCCACAACTTTCCCGCCGCTGCGGGCAATGGCCGCCACCTGCCGGCGCCGCCCGGCATCGCTGCCCGCCTCGCCTCGCCTCGCCTCGCCTCGCCTCACGTAGCTCCTCCTGGCGGGAGCCGGCCGCTCGGGCAGGGCTCCCGGGCTGCTGCCGAAGCTTTGCTAATTAAAAATTAAAATTTGAGAGAGTTTTAAGAGCTCTGGCAAGACGCCAACGGAACAGTAATGAGTTTAGGGGCTCTTGTTTGCAGTCAGGCGTGACTGCCAGGGCCCAGAAATTCATGTAAGAGAACATGGCTATACAATTGCTTCAGACCAGCTGGGGTGTTTTTCTTCATGCACCGTCAAGTCAAGCTTTGGAAATCTGCGTAGTAAATTAAGAAACAGTATTTTCCAGTTATGAAAACTTAAACAAAAATAAGTAAATTAGTACTGAGGCATTACTTATAATTCGTCTCTTAGCTGTGCACCAAAGGGCAGACCTCCACAGGCTCCACATTTTTATTACACAGACAAGGAAGTTGCTCTTTGCTGAGAATCAAGTCCCATTAAGTTGCAAAATGTTGTCCAGTAATTCAGGCTGTATAGCTTCATAACAAGAGACTGATGTAAATCACCAAGGATGAGTCAGCTAAACACAGGGAAACACTCCAGTAATCAGTAATTTGTCCTATATTTCGGAAATTCTTTTTTTTTTTTAATTTTTTTTTTTTTTTTTTTTTTTTTTCCCAGCTGACAGAAAGATGTACTAATACATACTCATGTAGACTGGGCATGGGGCTTCTTGCCGTGGAGGAAACACAGTGTGGGCAGCCCTTCCTTACAACTGCTCTGAAAAATACTCTTATTTCACAGTTATCTCAACCTACACTCTATTTTCTGACCAACTGGGGAAATGAAGGGATGCCTCACAGGAATGTTTTCTCTGTTGAAAAAAGACTGGTGTAAGCAAAAGAGAAGAGAACTTATCCAATAGGGTATTAATACAATATCCAAATGAGCCGTACAGGACATGCAGGATCCCAAAAGGCAAAGAGTGGCTTATAGGCACCATCTAGGTTCCATTAGCACTGTCAGTTGTAGGTATTTTACTCTAGCCATGTGTTCAGGCTCCACGAGCTGTAAGCTACATAGACCTTGAATTTGCAATGTCCATAAAATCCCCAAGATTCAGGCCAGCTGGAGTTGTAGAGCTTGCATGCTTATTGCTTGCACAAGAAAAAAAAAATGTTGCGCTTCATATTATGCCCAACTTCTCAGATAGGATCAAATAGCACTTGATGTAGATTTGGTGTAGCAATATTTACATTTGAGCTGGAAATACTGCTGCAAATATCACAAACAAAAGGCTATTTCAAAAGTCTGAGGACTCAAAGGTATTCTTTGACACCTTGCTATGAGCAAGTTTTGCTGGTCAGCACATGACAGAAAAGGATGAAATCTGTCAGATTGTCTTTATGCCAGTCAAGACTTGCACTATGCTGTCCAGGCTGGATTTCTGTTGTACACTGTGAAGATATTGTTTTGGTTTTAAGTACAGTTTTCCTGATTGAAATCAGACTCAACACAAAACAAACAAGAAGCTCTTGCAGCTTTCAATAAAATCTACATGTCAGAAGCCTGTGTTGCTGATCTGGAATATATTATTCCATGGAGGGTAAAGAAGATTTTCAGGTTTAAGTTCCTGTTATGCAAAAGAGTTGTTTTCTATTCTGCCTTTGCATTAACACAGCTTGTCATAGTTCTTCCGCCGTGCTTCATCTTCTATTTTCAAATCTGCATTTTTTCAGACAATTTGATTTCAAAATTATATTTACATTAACATCTCTTAATGAGCTTATTTCATTGGTAGCATAAACCTAATTATAAGTCACACCAGGGGCTCTGTGGATATTTCCTCCAATTTAGCCTGATCAAAGATTGCTGGGTCATGTGAGAACAGCTACAGACATTGTACTCACAGAGCTTAAGAATGAGTTAAATATTTTAAACAGAAACAATCTGTTCAAGTTGAGTTAAATTTTTGGTGGAAATCAGACTGAGTTTAGGCTATTTTTAAAAACAAACAACAATCCTTAACTGTTAAGTTTGGAATGTATTTTACTGATCTTTCCTTGAGGGCATCTCCAAATGGGCATGTTCCAGTAGCTGTTACCTTGAAGTTGGCTGCTTTCAATAGTAATGATAATTGTTAGATTTACATTATGAATTTTAAAAAGTAGATTTTTTTTTTTTTTTAACTGACCTCTCTGTATTCCAGGACTTTCATATATTTTGCAGCTGCTTTTTATGCCTGTTTTCATTGTTTTATCTTTTCATTAATCACATTTACTTTGATGTGAAATGGAATCCAGTTGCTAAAACCTGTACCTCCACATACACTGCATAAAATACCAACACTGACAACATTGCTGTATTTCCTCTTATTAGTCCAGCTCTGGTGAGCTCTCAGGTCTGCATGTGAGGGTAGAGTGCAGGTGAGGGAGAGAGGAGCTGAAGTCCTAACCATAACATTGGCTCGTTGTAGGTTGAGATGATCCCCTTCTGCCCAGATTTTAAAACCTGACTCCTATTTTTGGGTCTTGATTTGCAGATGTGGGAAGACACCTTTCTGCTGTTTACTCTTAGTCCCTCACTTTCTAGACAGATAACTTGCTACAGTAAAAGAGGTGTGGTACTGAACTGAGGTGTATTTATCACTTCAGATGTCTTCTGATCAGACTTTATATGCTATCAGTTAACTGCTGAAAGATATTCAGAAACTTAGATGGTTATATTCTGTATATTGAGTTTAAATCATAAGCAAATCATAAGCAAATCACCACCTTTAGTCAGAGGTCCCTCTGAACACTGGCAGTCTGGACCAGCATCATTTTATCCATCTGTTTAGAATTGTTTACTATGACATTCATGTGTTGATAGATTTCTGTTTTTTGTTTTGTTTTGTTTTTTTGTTTGTTTTAATTTAAATCTCAGTGCTGCAATTCAGATAAAATTATGGTTTTTAACCCTTACTACACCTATGGAATGGAGTAGGTTTCATACCTGTACAGAATCATAGAATATCCTGAGTGAACTACAAGGATCATCATATCCAACCTGTTTGGGGTCAACAAAGAACCACCCAAAAATGTCTGAGAGTGTTCTCTAAATGCTTCTGGAAGTCTGGCAGAGAAATTACTGATAGTACCTGAAATTACTTTTAAAAGAAAGTGGCCTTACACTTTTCAGCTCCCATAATTCTGTACTGCAGTTAGCAATTCGGTTGTTTCATATGTAACTTCCCTCTAGGAAAGGGTGTGGAAAAAAAGGAACAGGCAAAGGCAGAGCTATGGCACACTATAGTTGTGTGTGACTTCGTCCTCGAAGTGCACTCAAAAACACAGTCTAAGTGTACTGACAATATTTCTAGGGAAAGGGAGGAAGAGTTAAATATCTATCCACAAAATGGAACCTGTAGGTGATTAGGAACCTTGTTAAACAATCCTTTGACTATTGGAGAGCCAGTTTCTATGGTCTGAAACGTAGGTGTATTATAAGATCTGTTATTACTACAGTCCAGAAAGGCTTCTTTGCCTTGGTGTTCCACAAACATTTACAAAGACAAAATCTTTTATACCATATAAATAGATATAGAGGTGTAAAAATGATTGCTTTCTTTGCTAATGAGTAGCTGAAGCACAAAAACTAAGTAATTTGCCTAAAACTACACTGTCAGTCTGAGGGAAAACAAATTTTATTTTCATAACTTAATCCTATCCCTAAATTATGAGTTTTACTTCCCCTTTAAGTATCATATCTCATCATATTGTGTGAAATGTTATTTGTACTTTAATTATATTTACATTTTCTCTCTTACAGAAACTGGTGCGCTTATGTCCATACCAGACTATTACCTACAGTGGTAGTGGACAACTTGGAAACCTTCTCATCAGGCAGAGCGAAGCCTTGCACTTGGCTTATTGGATCCTGTGCTCAGAGGTGTGTAGACAATGGAGAAAAAGAATATTCGAGATTGAGAGTGACACATATGCCTAATGAATACAACCACAACTTCAGAATTTTAAAAACAAAACAACGCAACAATAATGACAAAGAAACACTTACACACTCACAAAACACAAAATAAATAAATACAAAATAAACCAAACCAAATGAAACCAAACAAAAACAAACAACAAAAACAAACAAAATAACACCAACCACAGGAGGGAGCAGATAGTGTGTTTCAAGTTCTCCTCTTAATATGTTGCTAGTAAAGCAAGTAAACATAGCAAGTAAACAACACAACAAGTAAAAAAGCTCACGACTGGAAGTATCCTTGAGCTCTGCCATATGGGCTTGGTACACCCTCACTCTGGCATCCTCTGATCTGTTCAAAGCCTTCAAGTAAGCCCACTGCCTTCTCCTCTCTTCTGAAGTACTACAAGAGAAGGTAAAAGTCTCTAAAGCATGTGTGGGGAAGAAAATATTTTCTGTGCAGTTTTCCAGGCTTGTTCATTTTTGGAGCAAAAGGCCTTCTCTGAATGGCATAAATATTTTTGTTACTATCTTTGTTGGGTGCTTATTTGTGGCACAGCTTTGTTGCTCAGGCAGTGAACCTAGAAAAGCAATTGGCCCGGATGCAATGTGTAAATAACAACTGCTAAACATATTCAGATTGTCCTTTGTGATTTGAGTGCCTCATTGGATTCTCACGCATTAGATTTCAATAGTAAATGAAGTTTGATTTCAGTGCGTGAGATTGGAAAATGGCATCCTGAAATAGCACCAGCAAAACAGAGGTTGTAATGTATTTTTTCCTTTGAAAAACTTCAGAAGCTTCTTACAAACCATCTTGTTCTGAGAATTGCCCTCTAGGTGGTAGGACTGAACAGGCTTAAAGCTTTGAGGTGAAACCTGGAACACAAGTGTTCTTAGGATTTGTGAACTCTGAAATATAATGAATTGCATCACAACACTGTGGGACGAGAGCTGTGGTTGCAACGTTGCCAGCTTTTTTTCTAATTCAGTCTGGAAGACTCACAATAACTCTGACTATTATTATTATTATTATTATTTTAAGGAAAATGAGCTCATTGGGCTGTTCCTGTAAATAAGTCTCTGCTATATACACTTCTGGGTCTTGTCTACATGGAAAGTTATTTTTGTAGTATCTAATCCTGATTAACTTCTTTTAGGAACTTATGTTTTTAAGGTTACTTTCAGGAATCAGTTATGCTAATGCAGAATAAAGCAGTCATACCATAAAACGAGAGCATCCATATAGTGAAAGAATTGAGAAGAAATCCCTTGATTTCAGTTCACCTTCATCTTTATTGAGTTCTTGTACCTGAAAAGCCTTTTCTCAGAGGCAAAGCTGTTTGGGGACACATGCAAAGCTCCCGACAGTTGATACAAGTTTTAATATACGATATTGCATTCCTTGTAAAAGGTTGACAAGATTAACTACTGTATAAAACAAGATGGCATTTTTTTTATTATTATTCAATGGGAAGGCATTTTTTGGTCTGACAGTCTTCAAATATGCCCCCTTTCTGACATAATTTAGACAGGGACTGTATGTCCAAGAGTTCTGTAGACATTATACTTTTGTATTTTCTGAGATTTGAAGTATTCTTCTGTCCTGGTTTCAGTTAGGACAAGGTTAATTTTCCTCCTAGTAGCTGGTAGAGTGCTGTGTTTTGGATTAGGATGAGAAGAGTGCTGATAGCATGCCGATGTTTTAATTGTTGCAGAGCAGTGCTTGTACCAAGCCAAGGACTTTTCAGCTCCTCGCTCTGTCCTGCCAGCGGGCAGGCTGGGGGTGCAGCAAGAGCTGAGAGGGGACAGACCCAGGACAGCTGACCCAAACTGGCCAAAGGAGTATTCCATACCATCTGGGGTCATGCTAAACAATATATAGGGGTGGCTAGCTGGGATGGGGGGGCCGGCTGCTCAGGATAGACTGGGCATCGGTCACTGGGTGGTGAGCAATTGCATTGTGCATCACTTGTTTCATACACACTATTATTATTGTTGTTGTTGTTGTTATTGTTTTCTATCTTAATAAACTGTCTTTATCTCAACTCTCGTTTCACTTTTCCGTTTCTCTCCCCCATCCCAGAGAGGGAGGGGGGAGGGTGAGCAAATGGCTGTATGGTGTTTAGCTGCCAGCCAGGTTAAACCACAACATCTTCATGGTAGTGTTTAGCAACTAGCAGAACCATTTGATTCTCTGTTTACTCAAACTTTATATTTAAAATAGACAAGTGGAGTTGCTGTAGTTTGTTTCTTTTTGTTGCAGCATGCTCATTCTAAACTAACTTCTCTGAAAAGATAAACTTCTTCAGAAAGCTAAAAGAAGTGATGGTGTAGCCAGGACATACAGAATGTGATGGAACACAGAAACAAAATTGCTGCTGACTCTGCAGTTACCTACAGTAAAAACAGAGGCAGCACAACTACATAGCTATACCCTCCTTACATCAACTTACAGAGTGGAAATTTTCATATTTTATTAGAATAATGTGTCTATAAACCTACAAAAAGTAATCAAAATAGAAGGCTTGTATGTACTTAAAATGAACTAGCATGGCATAGATTCATCGTAAGTGCTTTTTGTCACTGATTTCAGAGTAAACAGTATTTCACAAATTTATTTTTGACTCACTCTGTCCAGTGTAGTATGTATTAATTATAATAACATAACAGGTACTAATATTAGACTCCTGGATAAGATATTCAAGGAAGAAATCTGACAGCCCTAAGTAGACATCAGTTTCTTTTAAAACCTATGCAGATGATCTGAAGGGTGCAATTCTAACACTGATTGCTATTGAAACACCAAATCTTACGTAGGCTTCACTTTCAGCTTCAATGGGTTAATGAAACAATACATAAGAAAACATATTGTTGATGTACAGGTATCCTACAACTCCTGCTTGGTCACCTAAAACAGGTTTAAAAAGTTTTTTGTTTTGCAGGTCCCAGACAACAACGCACGTGGCGTACAGAATCAACCATAAAATAGTAACATTGCTGGAGTGGAAGTGCTGTCCTGGGTACAGTGGGCAAAACTGCCAATTCACGGGTAGGTGAGAGTTGTACTGATTTCCAGATCAGCTTAAGCAGAACATTGTTTCCTTTCTTCCCCTCTAAAACTCACAAAATCTTCAGCCTTATTCCATTTTGCTGAAATACGGAGTTTGCATTCAGTACTTCCCTGCTTTCAACCTGTCAATTATTGAGTATTACAGTGCTAGGATATTAAACCCAGGTCCCGTATTGAATGCTTACTGTAAAATTCATCTGCAGCACTGTGACCTTTGGCTTTCAGTTTCAGTATCTAAGAATATGTTTCACACATATGATAAAATAATGTAACAACTTTGTTTCTCTCTGAATCGAGCAGGAATTTTGTTCAGTTCAATGGTGACTGAATTTTACTCAGTATAACATGTGTTCCATGTATAACTCTGCCCTTTTTTGACAAAACAGAACATTTTACCTCTGCCCTGGTGATCAAACATATAGCAATATACTGTAGTTTAACATCTGTGTAATAGCTATTTCTTTGCTGCTGGCCTTAAACAAGCTGCCCTTGAAAAATAAGATATGGCATCAGCATACATATTTTAAATGAATGAATATTACAAGAAAGGCCATTAGATGTGGTAGGGAATTCAATCAGCAGTGGTAAAGTAGGGGCTGTGATTAAAAATTAATGTACAGGAATGAAGAGAAATCACTGTTATTCACATCCAGGAGGGAAATTTTAATGGTGAAAAGCCAGAACCTCAGCAGGCACAGAACTCTTCTGTGTAGCTGAGCATGGAATCAGATATTAAGGGGACACAGTCAGTCAGCAAGGCTGTCCAATGAGCATGGATCAGATGTTTTAAAGATTTGTATTTAAAAACCTGAAATATTAGCAAAAAAAAATAAAAAAATAAAAATAAAAAATGCTTATAAAGGGGTCAGAATACAGTTGATAAAATGGAAAAGACATCAAAACAACATGGAAGCACTGACCAGGAAAAACAAACAAACAAACAAACAAAACAAAAACAAACAAACAACAACAACAAACACAAAAACACACTATTAATTCAATTTGTAGTGGTATCTATGAAAAAAAAAAAAAAAAAAAAGAATAAAGGAATGCATTGTCAAGTGTTACAGGACTGGGTTTGAAATTACATCTCCCGGGTACTGTTTTCAAGCCTCTTCTGACTTGCTGAATAACTTGGGGAAGCCACTTATAATCTGCATACCCAAGTTTACCCATCTAGAAAATTGAGATGACACTTATCTCACAGGGGCACTGGGATATTTAATTAATTAATGCTTGTAGAAGTGTTTAAAGAGACTGGGATGAAAGGTGTTACGTCAGAAATGCTCCTCTTCCCTGCTACTGGAATCCTCCCTCCCATGAGGGGCAGACCACCAGCACAAGCCGTGCCTCTATTATTCAATTCCCATGAAGGGACTTCAGCTAATGAACTTGATCAACTGGGAGTCCAAGAGCCCTGTCTTCAGGCACTCTGTCTTTACAGTGGTAGGGAGAGAGATGTTGTAAGCTCTGACAGTGGCTCTCCAGAGTCCCTGAGGCCTCCACGTGGCCTGTCTGCACTTGATCTGCTTAACAACGGAACTATTTATTGAAGGATTTCTGTGCTAAGGGAATCAGGGTATTCTGATGATTTGGTTTAGATTTTGGGAAGGCACCATTAGTGTGATGTGGATTGGTTGTAGCAAACGCTAATTCAGAACTCCTGCTTTAGCTTCCCTCTCAAACCAAGTTAAACCATACATAATGATTTCAGTACAACATTCTAGGCAGCAGAAAAACCTGTTTCCATCTGATAGCTATTTCTAGACATTTGTAAACTGTACTTGGTATCCTCATTATAACTGGCTACAGATACTTCTGCAGGTAACAGTATTGAGTGACACAGAATAGCCTCTGGAAAGAAACTGGTGTTCATATCACTATTTCCAGCTCTACTTCCCATGTGGCTGCACATTCTTAGTGCAGCATGGACAGTGCAACTTTACCAGAAAGGTTTTTGTTGTTGTTTAATAAAGAAAAACTATAGACATGAATTTTTTATTATAGATCTCATGGAACAGCAGAATATGGACAATGCAACAAACAAAATATCAGTATTTAAATTCAGAATATCAAATGCTTAACTGTGAGGAAAACTGCTGAAATTAAAGAGCTTGTCAGTTCTGAGTTACACAGATTGTGACATATCATTATTACTAAGCACAGCTTTATTTTAACTATTTATCCTTAAGTTGGAGAAAACAATTTGTCTGTGTTAATGTTTTGGGGTGGGAGGGAAATCTCATTTCATTCTTGGATATATGATTAGTGGATACTACATGATGTGCCACAAATAATTTCAAGAACTGGAAAATGCATCTTCAAATATAGGTCATGCTGCATTCAGCTTTGCTTTGGAGTGAGGTAACTTAATGTGTGGTGATTTGTTTCCATCTACCGTGGCTGTGGTTTAGAGCAAAGGGCTTGTTCTCGAAATTGCTGGCAATACAGTAGCCATTGTTAGCACTGAATTCTCTTGCCTGGTAGCGATGTCATTTCTCCAGCAGATGGCTGTAAAATGTTCTGCACAGGAGCGAGCGCTGTCCCAGCGTGGGGTGAGATTCAGACACAAAAGGTAGCAATTCACCTTTAAACACAGGAGTGCCCTGAGAGGGAGAGGGAGGAAACTACCTAATTCCCCACAGGGATTTCCCTTGAAATGCTCCTGCTCCATCAAAAGTATATTGAGATAAAAATATACATTTTTCATATTTTTAATACTCCCTGAAATCATTTTGCACATGATTTTGTCCCATGTATTTAAAAACTATACATCTAGGCCAATATATTCAACAACAAGAACCTAGTGTTAAGATTCCTATGTGCATTACCTGATATTTGGAAGTGCTAGGAACCTTCAAGCTCCTTGAGCTCCTTATTGTAAATGGCATTATAGGGTGAACTGGAAGTCTAATTTTGAATTTATATTTTCTCTTTCAGCTTAAACTGAGCATAGCATATCACATTTCAAGTCATTTGATGCCTATTTCTAACCTACAGAATGCGTGTGTTGGTATTTCAGTTTGGTGCTCCTGTCCCATCTGCTGCTGTTTGGCATCTAGGATGGGGATCTCACCGTGGGACCAATCAGCACCTAAGACCTAATTACTGTGTTATCTGTCAGAGTGTTTCCTTTGGAAAAGGGCTGAGCTAGACTAGAGGAATAATGTAGGATAAGTTATATTGCCACTGACTGTTCTGAATTTGTTTCACCAATAAAATTTCTAGGGCTGCATGAGAAGTGTCTTTCCTATACAGTGATGAAATTCCATAAATGTACAATACAAGGAAATCTTTCTCTCTCTTTCTGTCTTTTTTTGGGTTGGTAATTGGGTTGGTTTTCTGTGTGTGTATGTGTGTGAACTGCTGGCTACAGTCCTTGCTGCTGTTAGAAGCAGTACAATGCATTAGTGGTTTGCTCCATTACTGGTTTACACCAACAGGGTGATATCTATGTCCTGGGTCTTACAGGGATTAAGCTATCTGAACAGTTCAAAGCATTAGTAAAACAATCATGCAACAATAACTATATGTCCTTGAAACTCTAAAAGCAAATAAAACTGACTGTTAGTATTTGGGTATTCTTCAATGTGAAACTGTGAACAAGGCACTTATTTAATAGGGACAATGAAAGATAAGATGGATAGCATAAAAAAATCTGATATCTGTAACAGTGGTGCTGAATACATTTAGAGCAACAGAAGGATCAGTACATGAAAGAATAAAAGGACATCGATCAGCTGGTCTTTATCATGGGCAAGTAACTGACACCCTTGTCATAGATGAAACCATCACATCAGCAGCTGATAAATGCTGTGTAATAAATTGGGATGAATGCAGGTATTTAACTCCTGTCAATAATTATGCCACAGAAAAATAACAGAAGCTATTGAAATTGTTACTAAGGATTTTGTATTTTTTTTATCAGACCATTTCAGCAGATTCTATGAAAATTTCAGTCCATTTAATAATTTCCTTTGATGTTTTCTCATTCTAATTGTTACTTCCCCCATTAATTTACAACCTCAAACACTTTATACTTAAATGAAATCTATTGATCCTCATATACACTGCAAACAGGCTGGTGGAAAACAGAGAACTTCTTGATTCAGCATTTTGTTCTGTTTCCTTGGAAACTCACATTATGGTGGGACTCTGTTTTAATATTTGAAGTGGGGAATAACGTTGCCGTATCCAAGTTCTACTTGTACTGTACTAAAAGGCTGGAAATCATATCAGCTAAAATATCATTCCTCAGATGTGCTCAAGATGGAACAATAGCCAATACAAAATGCTTCATAAACTTAACAAACATGTAAAAATTGGTCTGAATTTACACTAGCAAGTTTACAACCTACTTTGTATATATTTCATTCTTTCCCCACTGCAATGAAATGAAAGTGAATTGAAAGAGAATCAAGTCCTGAAGGTGGAAATCTCATTTAATTTCCCAGAATCATCAGCTGTTTCCTATGTTTTGTGGGTGAAGGTCTACTTTTCTGGATGTCTGTTTCCTCAACAGTAGTACTGAAATAATAATGTTAGTCCAGCTTTTTACAAACTGCTTTTGTATCTTTGGATTGAGAGGTAAAACAAGCACAGAAAAATCTCATCTGCCATGACCAGAGAAAGTATTTAGAAACTTACCACCTTCCTAGGTTTCATTATTAATGTAGGTACCAGTTGCAAATCTCAGATAATATTTGTTGGAATCTGGAATCTGATTACATTTTGTAATTGTTTTCATTTTTTTTAAGGTGCCGCAACCATCACATTAATGAGAAGCTTTTTATAATTTGAACATTATGTAATCTACCAATAATAATAATAATATTAATAATAATAATAATTTCAACAAACTTCTATCCCTTTCAGCTAGGAAAAAAATAATTTTATAGCTGGCAAGTAAATAATTTTATAGCTGGCAATCTTTGTATTGTCTTTGTATTGCTCTTTTATATTTATCTAAAATCTTCATCTAGAATTTTTAGCCCTGTATATTTCCATGTTCTGTTCATTCTAAGTTCTGACCTTATAATATTAACAACAACCCTCACCAATGTCAGGAAGCCATTTATAAAGCTCTTCACTATGTTAACAAATATGTGGTTCTGTACTCTGTTACATATGTACTAAGCAGAAGAGTAAACTGCAGTTTTTTTGTTTGTTTGTTTGTTTTTGAAAGCAATTGATTCAGAATCCTCATTTAGTCACATTCAGTATTTCACTTGCATCCTTTCCTTTTTGTCTGTCTTTTAGCTCAAGAACAAACATCATTTCTACAGAGCAATCAGGCTGAAAGCAACAGAACTCTCAGTGAGAGGACACCAGGAGTTTCACAGGACCCCAGTGGTCCAGGTCAGTTCTTATAATTAATTTCATGGTGGGGCAGTGTGAGAAGCTGAAAAGTCTTTGACTTAGTGTAAGCACTGCAACAACTAAAACATCAGTGTGTTATCAACATTATTCTCGTCCTAAGTCCAAAACACAGCACCATACCACCTTCTAGGAAGAAAATTAACTCTACCCCAGCTGAAATCAGGAGAGCACTATAGAGAGCCCATGACAAAGCTAAAACCAGAAAAACATTGAATAAAAAATATTTAAACTACTGCATTATTGAGTTAGTTAGATGAATTAACAGAAGAACAAACAAACAAAAAATCTAGTAGCGCAGACTAGCATTGCACTTTGAAAGAAAATGTTAATTGTATTACCTGAATACACAATTCTCTTGTGTACTTGCTTATAAAAACTGTTGCTCTATTCAAAACCAGTACAGTGACTCTTTGAACTTTGGCAAGGGCAGCTTAGATGTTTTTTAAACTACTTCATCTGTGATGATCAAATAACTAAGCAACACAGGGACAATATACCACTCTATACCACAAATGTTTGAGACCATGTCTTATTGCACTACTCATTTGCTCACTATGTTCACATTTTGCCCACATTTGTTCACTTTAAGCCATAAGGTTTTGGAACATATTGATCAGTGTTTTCTTCTGTGAGCATGTGCAGAGAGGGCCCATATGAAAAAGTGAGACTGATCAATAGCGTTAAATAGAGACACTTCTCTTAGTAGCAATTCTGGCCTGAAAAATAACTCTAAAACTGAAATCTCAGTGCTCCATGTTAATTGATAGGATCAGTTTAGAGTATAAAGAGATACCTGTTGTGGTTGCCAACTCTGCAAACACAACCTGGGGCCAGGAGTATTTGACTGCCCTGGTCTGCCACTCCATCAGCTGCTGTCAGAACTCTACAAGCCAGCTTCTATTTCCATCTGCTGTAGCATTTATAAACCACAGATTCAAGTTAACTTTTGAAGCTTGTCTACTCCCTTTAGTAGGACTGACAGAAATGTAACTGAGGAAAGTGTTGCACTCTGCAAATTAATTATCATTCAATTATTAGATCTGATGACTATACATGAGCCGGTACTTAAATCAACTCAGTTTATTATGGTGGCAATTCAAGTAAGAGACATACTTCTTCAAAGAGCAGAAGTATCCAGACTTGTCTGTCTGTCTTTGTCAGAGAGTAGTATCATGCCAAGGAGCATTCAAAAAGAACCACCTTTTCTCCACGATGATGCTGAGGAAAGCTGAGGAGAATTGCCAGACTCTAAACTACTTAGTTGAGATATAATCACAGTTTTCTGTCTAAGTGAACACCAAGAGGGAAAGTAAACAGCTGGAGATGCTAACACTCTAACCTAAAACAGGTTTATTCATCAAGCTATACCTATTAAGAGTTTTACAGTCATTGCGTCTCTACAGGAAAGCACTCTTGTGAGTTCTGGCACAATTCATCTGCACTGACTTGATGCATTTGGTGAATTCTCTGTATTTTCCCACATGCTATTGAGTTAGATATGATACATTTATTTTTTACACACTAGAATTTAGAAGAATCAAATTATAGTCAGAACATTCAGTATTTTAATTTGCTTCTTCTTGTAGTCTTTAGGACCCTTTGCCTACAGCCTGTATTTTACACTAAGCCTGAACCTATATGATTTCTGATTATAAGTGTACTGCCATGAGAAAAGACACAGATCCCATAATGAAAAGTGACTAAAGATCAATAGCAATACTGTAAATTTGCACTAATAAATATTTATCTGTATTGCTTAAGAATCTTCTGCATAGCAATTTGTTAAGTCATGGCAATTTGTTAAGTCATGGTATAGTTTGGATAATGTGGTGTAGTATATTACGTGTATAATGTATGTGTATAGGCCATTTAAACTCAATTGTCGAAGGACCTGAAGAGATTTTATAGCTTTGCTTATAGGAATTAAATTATTTAATTTTCTCAACATCTTCTGAAAATCTCAGACTAAGACTCATTCCTGTCAGCTGTGAAATGCCGGTGGATAGCTGATGTTCCATGAAGTTTCAGTTTGCAAGATCAAGGCCTTCTTTACCACTATCTTAAAAAAAAACAGGCCTTTTTACACCTGAAGAGACTACAAATGCCAGGAAAAAATTGGGCAGGTTTTAGAGAAAAAAAAAAAAAAAAGATTGAACAGGTTGGACATCTTTTCTTAGTGACAGACTAATTATTCTGAAGTCATTTATCTATTAGCTATTTTTCTGATAGTTTTTTTTCCCTTGCTGCTCTGTTGAACAAGTCTTTATTTTGACCCCAACACTGAAAATATGATGTGTTCCTTCAGACACAAGCCTTGCAAATTCATGAAGTTATGTTATAGATGGAAAGTAAAAATCAACGCTTTTGTGATTGTGTTAAAGGAGGTAGACTAAATGAGAGTTAACTGAATACCCTTAGGGTGCTAGGTGGAAAATGGCATTATGCTGATTAAAATATGCTAACCATTCAAAGTACTCTTCTAGAATTATAAATGCTTTATAATGGATACAGATGCTTCAGTAATTATTTACTGCTGTGCTGCTGAATGTCACTAATACATGATACATGACAAAAATCAAGATGATTCACTCCAGGCTAATAATCCAGAAACTTTTCACCACAGTCTCAGCTAATGTCTCTCAAGTCAATTACATTTTATTTTTCCCCCACAATTTTGTAATGCTATTTTTTTTTTTTTTTTTTTTTTCCTCATTTTGTTTTGTGAACAAGCACTTACACAAAAAATGAACGAGAAGATTAGCAGTCAGGAGATGAAACTGACTTTTCTACAGAAGAAGGTTGACAACATTACTGCTGCCATGAATGATGCAAGCAAGACCCTGTCTTCTCTGGAAGGCAAAATCAATGAAGATAAGGGCAGAGACTTCCAGTCTTTTCTAAAAGGTAAGAAAAATAAATTAATGTAATCACTCACCCAGTTGAAGGTGCCAGAAAAAAGAAAGAAAGAAGGAAAGAAAGAAAGAAAAGCTAATCACATTTATAGGCTGTCTTATTCTATTGTTCAGCATTTGGAGGGAGAACCCTTGTTTCATAACAGAAGGATTTTTTTTTTATTTTTTTTTTTAAGAATTTGTTATGGTGTCTTTTATAGTAACAAAAAGAACTTACATTCTTATGTACTACATCATCTATATGGTAACTTAAGCTACTATCAAGGCATTTTTATTTACTTAGAAAATTTACTTAGAAAATTTACTGCAAATTTTCTTATATCTGTTTTTAATTTACCTGACATCTGCTAAAGGAAGTATGATTTGCTTTTATATTAAGTTCAAGCAATATTCTTTAACACATAATTCACATATGCAGAGGAAACATACAAGGATTTCTGTAGTTGCATTTATAACATGTCAAACATCCCCCTGAATAATTTGCTTCTGTAATTACATTAGGCTAACTTTGATAAAGATCTGTGCTCATGAGTTAAAAATCAAGTAAGAAATTATCCTTCTTCTATTGGGTGAATGAGAAAGACATGGGCAGAGATCAGAAGGTTGGGCAGATTTTTATCAGCAAAATTATGCATTCATTCTTTGCAAATCCCACACCAAGATCTGTTTGATACTTATCTAGAAACAGTGCTTAAGAAACAGACTGGGACAGAAGCTTTAAATTCCCTGATATGCAATATTTTCCTAATTTTTCAGGATTTTTTTCCCAAACTGATTGTATAATATGTTTCAGAATCCAGACAACTTTCTATTGGTTAAAAATAACATGGGGGAATTGGCACTTTTTCATAGAGATAAAACTAAAGGAAGCAATAAATGCTTTCGTATTTCCCATACAATTATCTGGTGTTGTCCCATTTGATGTATTTTCAGTTCGCTTCTGTTTCCCGAGTTGCTCATGCCAAATGCTAGATGGCTCTCTTGTACCCTGGATCACATTTATCCCATCTCTCACCTTGTGACCTGCTTTCACCTCTCCACATATTGCTAGATGGCATTCTTGACCCTTGGGCATACATTTAATTTGTCTTTGAATATTTCCCATTTCCCTTCTGCTTTCTCTTCATTCTTTTTTATATTCCACTCATTCTAGCTGTCATTTTGATGCTATTCCAAGAGGTCATTTGCTGTGCTCCTGCTTCTCCCTTCCCTATCTATATTTAGGGGCCCAAGTCCTAATTAAAATGCATAGTATAAAAACAAAACAAAACAGAACATTATTTCCTACTTGTCTGTAAATGTGTTACAAGTCTTTATTGTTTTTATCTACCATGCTCTATTTTATACCTGCCTCAATGAAATCCCCTTTTGCTGGCCTTTTATTTATTTATTTATTTATTTATGTTCTTGATCTACCTCCTAATCAGGTAGCTCTAATGAAAATGCTGCCATCAGCTACTTTCCTTAACTCTCATTATGGGCACTCCAATACAGGTTACTCTTGGCTTGTACATAGGTAAACAGCAGGAATGAATGGAACAGGGGAGAGAGGACAAGCTTCATGTTTCTGTTGGCTCATGTAATAACGTGAAAGGGCAACTGTAGTTTCTGCCCAGGGAATATCGCTCCATCATATCCCAAGTGGGCAAAGAATGTTCTAAAGAAACTGAAACTGTCAAGAGTTTCCTGCTGTCCTCTAGCTCAGTACAGACACAAAGCATAAAAACATCAGAGTTGCTAAAAATTGCTGTTAGAAGCTCACCGGAAGCAAAACACTTCACAACTTTCCCCACTACCACTGCCTGCTGAAGCAATATGCTTTCACAGAATAGCTAAGACTGTACTTCCTTCATGTTATTCAGATTTCTTCCTTCTTCCTCCTGTCTTTCCGTTTTCTTCGCATGATGCCCACCTCCTTTCTCATATATATTATTATATTTTTTCATATCACAGAAATTCTAATGGCTGCCCAGATTAGTATCAAGGTTTGTTTGGAGTGAAATCTTTTTATTTGAACAAACAATTCAATACAGTTTACAAAGTCTTTATTTCTTGTTTTCATCTGTAAATAGACTTTGGTCCCACAAATCTGTCATCTGTTGATACAAGGTGACACTGTAGTAACTGATATTCTCCTTTAATTTGATTATTGAAGTCTTCCATGCATTTAAAAAGACTGCTTTCAATACCCAGGAGACTCCTCCTACTTTTTACTTGTTTTGAGAAAATAATTTGGCATTCTCCCTTTCATTTAATAAACTCTGCTTATTTTTTGCTATTCTTTCTTCCTTCTTTCATCCACATCAAGCCCTTTTATATACTCTTTTCCTCTTCATTATTAAAATGCACACCCCTTTAAAAATGAACTCAGCAATGGAGTGTTAATCACTTCCAAGTCAGAAATGTCATTTACAGCTGGATGTATAACCTCAGCTCAGTCTCCTGTGTACATACATTTATTTTGCACACGATTCTTCAAATAGTAATTGAAACTGCAGAGGGAGTATATGTTGACACAGAGAAATTACACACTGTGGATTTCAGCCAGGGAGTTAAAATTAAAATTCATAATCTCATAAAAAGTTCAAGAGATCTTTAGTGATCACATATATTTTGGACCTTTCCATTTCAAAATGAGCAACAGTAAGATCGAGTTGCATCCATGTATGTACTCACATGTATTCTTAGCTCAAGCTTAAGTTTGTCACCTACAGCAGGAGTTTGGTTCAGGTTTTCCTGTGAAGAAGTATGCTCCTACAGCCCCAGGGAGCAATAAATTCATAATAGTACTTGCTTACCAAGTACCTAGTTGTCCTAGCCAGGAAACAAGTGAGAGAACCCCAAGTTGTCTGTTTTGTCAGGTTTCATCATCTTGACAATAACAAGAAGACCTGAAAACCAGAGCTGAGCTCCACAAAACACCCATGATCCAGCTAAATGGAGTAGGAACGGGAGAGGAGAGGCTGGCAGTTTCTTGACTGTCACAGAAACAAAAGGCCAGTGTAGATCCCATAGAAGAATTATTGCAGCAGGATGGATTTTCATCCAAATACGTTGCTGACATGAAGAAATTTGATGAATTCCTCATAGAAGGAATAGAGTAACTTCCTTTTTTTCCACAGCCATTAAACTTCTCTTCACAGCTCCTTGTGAGACTTAAAACCACAAAATATTTTCTAGCATCTTCAAATATCCTGACCAAATTATCAGTGATAATGGTTTCCTCTATATGTCAATTATTTTACTCTTCATTCGTATCTTGGATCCTTCCCTCAGCTGCCAGTATAATCTCATTTTCGAATATTTTCCTATTTTTCTTTTACTGAAGTTCATTGAAAAACTCTGCATATGTGAGTGCACATTCATGTGTATATATTTGTCTAGTCATTTACTTGCTGTTTGGGTAGTAAAAAGTGAAAAAAATAGAGTCAATCTCAATATTATCACCTTGCTTTTTTACATATTGTATGTAAAAAAAATGCTGTAAAATCTGTGACCACAGTTGACAGTAACTGAATGTATTGCTTGGGAAACTTCATTTTGTATTTCTGAAGTGTTTTCTTCTATGCTATCAAATTTACTGCACCTGCCTATTATATTCTACCTTGAAAAAAACACTTGAACAAGTGACAGATTTCTCCCCTAAGCATCAGAGATGTTTACTGTCCATTTTACCAGACATAATGAAGACTGAGACTCATTTATAGTTCATAGAAAGCAGCTATTATCAGTTACATTAGCCTGTTTACAGCTGGAAGGACACACATAATTCAAATGGATTTCCTGAATAGAAAAAGTACTATGTTTCTAGCTGTCTGAACAAAACCATTTTTATTGGGACTTTCTTTTGCACCCTTGGGGCCCAGAGCTGTATTGGCATTTATTGTCCTTAGGTTTTATGGGTCTGATTTCCTGCCACTTACATTGCTCTTGCTGAGAATGTATTTTCAAATAAGGTTTCAGAGTTTGCCTTGCTGTTTTGGAGATAAAGCAATATATATTCCAGGCTATAGAAGTAATTTAGAGGAAAACAGAGAAAGGCAAATGAAGAATTTCTATCTTTATCAATAATTTTTAATCTGAGATCTGATAGTCATCAAAGTATTGTAGAGCTTGAAGAGTATAATCATTATATGGCAAACTGGCTACAAGGGCAGAATTATTGCTCTAATTAATTCAATACTTTTATGCACCAGTTTTGATGGACAGTATTTTATGACTGCTTTTACCCACTTAAGGCTATACAGGAGTCATATTTTGATGTTTTACACAGGAACAGAATTCCCACATAATTACCTTTAACCACTGCTTTCCAGGACCAGTATTCCTAGGAGCTATTAAAAAACTTACAGACTAACTTTAAATGTGTACCTTAAGAGTCTGTCTTTTGCAGCATTTTTATTATAACCTAATTTTGATATGTAATAAGGCTATTATTTTTTTCTTCTTTCTCACTATAGTGTGTCATATGATCACTTATCATACATGATAGAATGGGAAGGTAATAATAATCTCTGCTCTTACTTCTTCTTGACCATAATGTTGTTAAAGCCATTTTTTTCCTTACATTCCAAATGGAAAAAGGACACCTTGTTTTCTTCTGAGGAAGCCACAAAAGCACACAACACTCCTAATTTCAGTGCTCAGAGACAGCTTACCTAGGCAATCAAAACTGGAACTATATATGCAGCAGATGAGTTTGCATTTTCAAAATAATAGCAAATTCCCACTGATTTCACTAGAAGCAGGGATGAGACTTCATACAAGTAGCTACCTTCTGTGGTCCTCGGCTGCACATTTTCCTCTGTGGGTGGGTAACCAAAGTGGGCATTTCACTTCCTTATAGCACTGTGCTCACATAGTGGGAAAAAAAAAAAAAAAAAAAAAAAAAAAAAAAAAAGATATTGCTGTATTGCTGACTATTGTTTTGATTGCCTCTATATTAATCCTTTCTCCCAAAGGTCTCAAATCCAAGAGTATTAATATGTTAGTCAAAGACATTGTCAGAGAACAGTTAGAAGGATTTCGAAGAGAAATGCAAGAGAGCATTGCTCAAATTTTCAAGACTGTGTCTAGTTTATCAGAAGATCTTGAAAATACAAAAGAATTAGTCAAACATCTGAATGAAACCCAGCAAAAATTTGCTCAAGAGAAAGACAGTGGACCAACAAAGCTTGACATTCTGGAGCTAAAAAGTCATATGGTGCAGATGAAAGAGGAAATGACCCTAATTTGTGACAAACCTGTGAAAGCTTTACAGAAAAAGCAGAAATCCTTGGAAGACAACTTGGAACATCAACATTCAAGAAGTGTCATTTATTATGAATCTTTAAATAGGACCCTTACTGAAATGAAAGATGCTCATGAACAACTGTTATCAGTTGAACAGTCTACAAATCAAAACATTGCTTCAAAAGATCAAGTCACAGAGTACAACATTACAGAATACATATTCACACTGAATGAGAAAGTAAAGAAACAGGGCCTGATGGTGCTGCAGATTTACGATGACTTAAGAATCCAGGACAGCAAAATCAGCAATCTCAGTGTTGAACTGGAAATTCAGAGAGATTCTGTTCTGGGAGTCTGTGATGACATGTTGTCAGAGAGCAGAAAGGATTTCCAAATGCAGCTGGCAGCAACCCAAGAGAATGTGCTTATCCTAAACAGAAGCCTCTCTGACATGGTCCTTCCATTGGACAGTAAGATGGATAAAATGAATGAGCAAATTAATGATTTGTGCTATGACATGGAGATCCTTCAACCCTTGATTGAACAAGGGGCACCTTTTAGTCTAACTTCAGAGTATGAACACCAAATTCAAGCTGAAGCAATCAATGAAAAGATTGAAAACCTCACAACTGTCATTAACAGAATGAGTTCTACAATTAAGGGACTTTCTAAAACTCAGGAAGGACTTAAAAATGAATCTCAGGCTTATCAGGAACTCATTGAGAGTCGTATTAATGAATGCTCTACGGAAATAGAGGATGGATTAAACAAGACCATGACAGTAATAAACAGTGCTATTGATTCCATTCAAGATAACTATGTACTGAAACATACGCTACATGCCCTGAAAAATGAGACTGAGGTCTGCTGTGGCAGAGCAGAGAAGCTGGACAGCCTGCTGGCTTTCATTTACCAGCTGCAACAGTTGAATGAAACCCTCTGGACACTGCTTACTGGCAAGAAACAGGAATTCACTTCACAAGTAGTTACATCCATTTCTGATGTTCCGTATGTAGAGTCTGATAAAATTATGCTCCACAATTTCAGAAGAATTTACTATATTTTAAATGAAACATCATCAAAAGTGGACAATCAACAAAAAGATATCACTCTACTGGAAGAAAAACTACTTGACTCTGTGGAGGAATCTAGGGACCATGAGGTTCGCCTCCTGGGTGTGGAGTCAAAAATTTCTAAGTTTTTGGCAAATAACTGTGTCTCGCTGAAGAAAAACAAGACTGCCTCAACAGAGAAAGAACAAATGATCTCACTTCAGCTCCAGGCACTGAATTCCAGGATTAAGGCCCTGGAAGCCAAGTCGATCCGCTTCTCAAACAGCATTCCACTTCTGAATAGGACTGCTCATGAAGCCTGGGGGCTGTGTCAAGATGCCAACAGCAGCATCCAAAAAGTGAATGCAAGTATACCTGTGCTAATTAAACTTGCTCAGCCAGATATTCCCCTACTGCAAAGAGGCCTCAAAGAGCTCATTGAATCTGTGCTTGAAATAAAAGCTGGGACTATCCTGACAAATTTAACTGAGCGTGTTGACATATCGGTGGCAAGTGCAATGAACAATATCACCAAACTTCAGAAGCAAATGAAGCCAACTATAAAGAAACCAGCTCCAGTGAAAAAAGGGACAACAAACATCACCATGAGCCTGGCAAGCCGAAGTCAGAGAAACACAGATAATACTATAGATTCAGGTAAGGTGTTTTAGTCTAAGAAAAATTAGGCTCTTTTGTAATAAAGTAATTATTGTAATCAGTGTGATGAACTGAGGCAGAGAGTAGTCTTAACAGGTGGCATAAGAACTTAAGAAGAAGGAGAATAAAAACTCAAAGAATGCCATAGTGTTTTGGAGGAACTTGAGGTTACTATTCCAAGAAAGTTTATTTTTCTTGTGAGGAGACTTTGCATTAAGGCATCCCAGAAGCTCCACGTAATTTTCCTTAATAAATTCACATCTAATCAGTTTAAGATATATGTGTACGCACACACTCAGCTGAGGACCTGGCCCTTCAAAACTAACCATCAATTTAGAGAAAATCTAAACTACAATAATTTTGTGCCTGCATCTCAATTAGCAATTTCAGTAGAAATGCGCAACTTGGGAGAGATATCTGGAGTTGAATCAGTGCTTTGCAGCATCAATGGGAATGAAAGGTATTAAAAACCTAAGCAAGTAAATACACCAAATGATTGCAAAGAAGCTTTTGCCAGCTCCTACATGAATTCATTAAGATTAGTTACAATAACAGTGTTCTTGCAGAATCAGTAGTCCAGCTAATAAAGTGTGTTTGACTCCTGAATTCATCCAGAGAATGGCTCATCTGAGTAGAAGCTGCCATTCTTAAAAAGGACATTTTGAGTGTGATTAGCTTCCTTTCTTAAATTCAAACATCATCACATGAAATTAATTTACATGGATGAATGCATAGAAATACAAAAGTTATGCCTTTTTGTATTTTGTACAAAATGCACTTGCTACCAAGAAAGTAATTTGATTATACTAACATATTGAAACAGCAATTCTTTCTTGGTCATTTTTGTTTTCTGCCTGTTCTTACCACTGCACAGGATGGAAATTCAAAACCCTTGATCACAATTAAAACTAAGGGAAAATGAGATCTGATGTCTTTGATCCCTCCTGAGTCTTCTACTGTTTTGGAAACTGTCACCAGTGCCACCTGCCTGGAGCACAGGAAGCTGCCACCTGCATTAGTGAATTAATGTCTTTCCTATTTATTATTTATCTCATGACAAATTTATCAAATAGCTTACTTGATAACATTAACTATGTGCTCGCACTTACAAAAAGTGCAGATCTTTGCAGACATAGCAAAGCCCTATTTTTGAGCAAGGGCTTTACATAGCAGTGTTTATGCAGTTTTCCAGCAGTAATGAACTTTTGCACTCTGTGAAGTTTGTTGCCTAGCAAAGTCATACACTACATTTCCATGAGCTAAAGAAGTACGACCATTGTCTTAATTAACAAATATCCATCTTCTACATCAGTAGATTTTACTTCTCCAGGAAAGCTTTTTCTGTCTAAGTTCCAGGAGACCATCCAGAGATATGTGCTGACCCTACTAATGTTTCTAGAAGAAATCCTAAGGTACAATCAGCTAATTATAAAATGCATTTGCTCTTAGACCATCATTTTAATCCACAAATATCAGAATTATATTCTATAAACAGTACAAAGGTGAATGTCAATTCTCATTGATTCTAACATGTTCAATATTCTATTCTACTCTAACAGACCGGAATTTTTCATTATCTTTAATGTGTTCAGGATTTGGCCCTGAGGTAACACTTTCCACAACAATCATTTGACATCAAGGGGAAACAATGTGAGTTTCCACTATGTACACAGGTACATGCAAGTTTGAAGATTTCTCAAGTTGTGGATTGAACAAAAGAAAAGCTTTCTTTCAGCTAGAGGGTGGAATACATGTGAGGAATACAGAATATCTCTCTCACCTGATAATAACTTAATAGCTATGTGGAGTGGATAAAAAAGCAATTAGGATCTTAAGATAGCTTAAAGTATCTGATATAGGGGCAAAGACATCCTTTAAAGAAAAAAAAAAAAAAAAAAAAAAAAAGTAGTAAATTCTTCATTAGCCTTGGTTATGGATTATGTCTCGTCCAGCACTCCAGTACACTGTTCTACTGCTAAAATGCACAATGCAGAGCAAGGGCAGCTTAACTAAATTCCAATTTGCCCATTGCCATTTAGTGTTAGTTTTGTTCCCTAGAGAACCTAGAGGCTGTCACAGTTTTCAAAGTTGAATGCACTCTTGTGGCATGTCTTGTGTTAGTTGTGGTTTTGCCTTATTCAGATTATTCTGCCCTCCCATCAACATGAATAACTGAGTGCAACTGTGTTATATTTATGTATTTAAAACAGTGCATCATCGTAAGAAAAAGGTAATTTCTTTTCATTCTTCATCTTCTTTTTATCTCATTCCTGATCGTAGTACACTCTTAGTACATCTTAATACACTCATCTTAGTACACTCATCTTACATATCTTAGTATATTATGGGAATAGTATGGGGATACTACACATGGGAATTACCAAAATCAGTGTTCTCAGTACACTGGAGAATGAAGTACCAAAGGACTTAAAGTGTATTTAAGATTTCAATAACAGCTAGGTTCTATCTTCTATCTTCATACTTCTATCAAAAACTCACCAAAGCAAGACAACTCACTGTACTGAAATGATGGTCAATGCTCCTAACTTTCAATAGGCTCCATTCTACCTTTTAGTTAAAATCCAAGCTCCCATTTGTTTCAGCAGGGACTACACACTGAAACTGAGGGCTAAGTCAGAGTGTTTGCAGTCATACATGTGGAAATCATTTTTTATTTTTTTTTTTTTTTCTGTCAGATTTTAGTTTCTCTTGATTTCTGACTCCTGACATAAATGCAAGCCTCCATTGCCACTCTCTCATTAAATCCTCCAGTGAATTTAAACAATTTAAATATTTTGATCCTGTGTTTTAATTCCACTAGTTTGATGATTATTCTAGTTCAGTTTGATGACACACAGCTCCATTTTGCATAATTACACTTCAAACAGGTGGATGAAACTGCTTTGTTGGTTTTAATTTAGTAAACCTGAAAAACATCATGGTTGAAGCATTAGATATCTCTGTTTAACAAAGAAGCACCTCAAAAGAGTTGCCAGAGTGTAAGTAGTTCAGGTGAAGTTTGACAAACTGCCTCCACCTAAAGCTGGGGAGAACAGCTGCAGTGAGGAAAAGGCCTCCTGTTGTCCTCACTTTTTGTCCAAGAGCATTGTGTGGTGTGTGCCTTTTTGTAACATGGACACTTCATAGAGACTTGCACCCGAATTCCCTACCAAGGCCCTGAGGGCACCAATAGCCTTGCTTGCCTCCAGGGAAGCCTGACCTATCCCTCACACTGCACCCCCTGCTCATGTGCCTGGGAGCCCCATTCCAGCTCAGGCCAGGATTCATGATCTGGTCTTCTGTGAGTCATGCTGGGCTGTGGCTGATCCCGGTTGATGTGATCGACCTGCCTCACTCTACTCGTCACCTCTCCAGGTAATGCTCTAGCTCTGCTGTCACCTTCGGCTCATGCCAGCCTCCTCTGGTGGGCAGCCTCTCACCTGCAGCCCCGTGTCATTCCTTGCATCCAGGCTACTGAGGATGCTCAATGCTTTTATCACTCTCAGATTTCCAGTCTCATAAGGCTTCCACAGAGACAGTTACAGATAACTAAATATTGAGAAAACACTGGAAAGTCACTTCTTGTTCAGACACTTCCAAACTGAACTACTGGAGTCATTTCTTTCCATAGGGAGACTATTAGATTGCTAAATATTTGATTTACTTCTAAACAATGCTGCAGTAGATACTGACAAATCTTCATTATTTGTTTGAAGAGTTGTTTGTGCAGCACTGGCAGCCTATTTTGCAAAAGAGTTTCTGGCTGCTTGCCCTCCCAAAGAGGAGAAAAACTTGGCATTAATATGCTGTCTCCACTCATACTGTTCTAAGTCTAAATAGTAACTGCATTTCATTTGTTCTCCACTATTCATAGCTGCAATTAAAGTTTTTCATTTAATTTCTAAAGTGTTTCTTCTTCCTCATGTACACTACTAAGTTGTGAAAGATCAGTTAAAAATAGGATGTGTACAATAGTAAGAAATCTTCTCCTAATCTGAGACTTTTGGCATCTTTATCCCAACTAGAGCATATGTCACATGGACACAATGTCCCAGGATGCCCTTCAGCAAGGAACAAAAAGAAAATGCAGGGGAGATGAGCAGCATCAGCCAGAAGTGACAGCAAAAATATGCTATTGTAAAACACACAGATGTTACACATAGATTGCTTGTTCCTTGGAGGTCTAGGTCATTGGCCTCTTACTCTAAAACTCCTTATTTGATGCAAGTCTTCACAGATTCTCCTACCTTGTAGAAAGTAAAGCATAAGCCCCAGCAATGCTGCTCCATGAGGGTTAATTTACAAAGGTAAAGCTATGTCTGAATTTGGTTTAACTCCAAGGTTAAATTCAGGCAAAATCATCCCTCTGCAGATTGTTAAAACACTGGTCTCAATCTCATTATCATTTCCTTTTGTGTGATCCTTTTCCTGTTTCTTCGATATACTTGCTTATGATAAGCAGAGGACAATTAGCAGAGAATCTGCTGTGTTCCTACACAAAGCATTCTATGGTATTTTGGGAATATGATACAGTCAACACAATCAGCTGTTTTCCTTCCTCTCCTGCTTTCCTTTCACACAACTTCTAAACCATTGTGGACACTTGGCAAATAGGAGTGAAAAATAACTTCAACTAAATTTTCAGCAAAACTATAATTTAGGAAGAAAAACATAATTTCCTCATGTCTGATTGCCTGTGCTGTGACCTCCATCATGACAGACCTGAATTACTTTATTTTAGGCATTACAGGGTGGACATCATTTTCTGTGAAAAAAATTACTGTTGTGTTTTTAGGTCTATAAAGTTCATCAGTGCAAGTTCAAGTGGCACAGTACAGTGTGCTTTAGCATTCTACTCTCTGAACTAAAATTTCCTGTGGAATTTAGTTGCCTTAATGCAGCAGTCTGTGAAATAGTTTGATAGGAATCCTAGCTAACTGTGGGCATTACTGGAATACCTATGTGAAGATCCAGTTTAATACTTCCTTGGCAATAATTAATCCCTTTCATGAAAGGAATTTTCAGTTCCCACCTACCTATCACAGGACTATATGGAGTTCTCTTTCCACAGCTCTACTGGTAGTTGCCGGCAAAGAAAAGTTTAAGATTTTTCATCTCCAGTAGCTGGCTCACCCCCAGTGGTTGTGACACATTTGGATGAATAATGTCATAGAAAGGATAGCCTATCCTCAATACCAGAAGTACAAAATCTGTGTTTTGCTATGCCCAACGATGAATTGAATCTGCCCTTTGAGAACAACCTTCTGCGCTTGCACTAGTGAAACCAAATCAAGACACAGATTTGCTCGAAGCAACAGAAAATAATAATAATAATGATAATAATAATTTCCTTTGTTTTACCAAAAGAAGGAAACATTGGATTGGATATATCAGCATTGCCTGTCCAAGTTTTGCTGTTTGCTTCTGAGGGGCTCCTGCAGTCAGCTCCAAACCTCTCGGCACATTCCTATTAATAAGCTTATTCAGCCAACTTTAACCACATGATCACAGACTGCCTGATTTTCACTGTGTCTTGTTTTGCTGCAGTGTCTAAGAGCTACAATACAGTAAGAGAGGATGCGGACTGAGCCAGCTGTGTGACAGTCAGCAGAGAAAGTCAACTGCTAGTTGATGCTGGATAGACTGCAAGTCTCTGTGTCAGGAGGGGTGTATTCTCAGCACCTCCACCTCCTTATGGGAATGAATATCTTCCAAACTGAACCTGTCCTGAGGACCACCTGTAGGTCCACCCTGCCTTAAATTGTTACAGAAATACTTGTGTCAGGAACAGCAGAAGGAACATTTCCTAATGCTTGGCTGTAACCAGGCTGTCTTTAAACTTTTATTACAAGGAGGGAGGTCATTAAATTTAAGGAGGAAGGAATGGAGAGAAATGAGCAAGGAAAGGTTGCTATTTCTTGACAGGACTCTCTTGGACTATACAATCACAGCTGTTCAGATATCTCAGTCTTTTAATGCTTCTCATGTGTGGCATGCAAGATGCTCCAAAGAAAGTAGATTTGTAATATCTTTCATCTTATTACATGTATCTGACCCCCAGAGACAAGCAGAACTAAGCTTTTATAGGTATTTCTGAATAATTTGGAGACTAGCTCAGGATATGCTATGTTCAGGCAAAGAGGCAGGCCGAATTAGCAGAGATGCTGAACAACCTGGACAGGATCTGAAGTTAGCCTTCACACAGAACCTCAGCAGAAATGCCACCAGCTTTATGAATTGATGAATAGACCATCCAAAATCCAAAATATTGAAAATTTGGGCAATGTCACTGTAATGACTGTTTGGGTATGTACATGCCATGGCAACTTAAGGTTATTGGTTTTCCTCTGTCTCTATCACAGGGCAGTATTCAGCTTGTGTCAGCTCCCCATGCCAGAATGGAGGAACCTGTATCAATGACAGAGAGAATTTTATTTGTGCTTGTCGCCACCCCTTTGGAGGAGTCAACTGCAGTATGAAGCTGGTGAACGACAATTCTCTGAGTGTTGGCAAGTAAAGAATTTAGTAGTGCAATATCCTAGCAGCATGGGCATTTGCCCCAAGGTCTAATTAGAGAGCATTTGCTGGTCAAAGGTCTCACATTTCACTTTAATGAGTACCAACTCAAGAAGTAATGTCCTGTGTTTTGGTGCTGAAGACATCAATTCCTGACTCTTGATCTCTTTCTTTAATATGACCAGACAACAGGATTAAATTGGGCTGGGACCAGACATAATAGCTGGAAAGCTCCCTGCTGACTTATGCAGAAGGCTGCTGGAGGAGGGTATGCAATAGATGTAGTTGAACATGACATCATGGAATTCAAGGGGGGAGGTGAAATCACATCACTTGGGAATATTAGCTTCAACACTGCATGAAATGCCCTATAAATACCACTAGCTACCATAATATATAGGACTATAGCCTGGAGGAGTCATTTTAGGCATACCTCTGATTTTCAGTAGCAAACCATACATCCCTTGAAAGATATTTCAAAGAAGAAAAGTGCAAACTGTGCTTATTCAGCCCAGAAAACAAATAAATAATTTACATCCAGGCTGCATGGAATGAGAATTTAATGCAGCTTTCAGCAGCTGTTTGGCTGATTCTCATTCATGACAGCGTATGAATAGTGAATAAAATCATTTTTACAGTGGCAGGGAATCACAGTGTGCATGCTCAGCTGGAAAAGAAACACATATACTTTTACTCCCTCACTTAACGTCAGGAGTACTAAACCTCTCCACTATTTGTCTAAGATTTGTGTAGAAAATTCTTGGCTTCAGAACACACAGATGAACAATGAAAGATATCCTGGGGTGGGGAATAAGTTGGGGGTAGAGAGGGGAAAAGAAGAAATAAAAGAAAAATACCACCTCTCTTCATGTTAATTTAGCATAGTCCATCACAGAGTTACTGTGCTTTTTCTAAATTTCTTCTTTCATGGATACAACTAGCACTAACTGTGAAGAAAAACGTTTTTTATACAATATAGAAAAACTGCATGCTTATGTAGAAATACTGTTTTAGTTGCTCAAGTTACTCAATTATTTAACTTCAGAAAAGCTTTCTCTGATCTTCTCACTAATCCAAGTTGTCTGTCTACAATATAACAGGAAGAATGAGAGGGAAATGCCAGGGACATTACTTGAAATTTTTCTTTATTCCTTTCCAGATTTTTCAAAGGGATCATACAGATATGCACCTATGGTGGCTTTTTTTGCCTCTCATACATATGGGATGACAACTCCAGGACCCATCAGATTTAACAATTTGGATGTCAACTATGGAGCTTCATTTGCCCCAGCAAGTGGGAAGTTCCATGTTCCATATCTTGGGGTGTACATTTTTGAATATACCATTGAATCATTTAGTCCCCGTGCCTCTGGCTATCTGGTCATCGATGGAATAGACAAACTTAGTTTTCAGGCTGAAAATATTAACAGCAACAAGTACACTGACAGAGTAATTACTGGAAATGCTTTATTAGAATTAAATTATGGTCAAGAAGTCTGGCTTAGACTGGCAGCTGGCTCTATACCAGCCAAGTATCCACCAGTCACTACCTTTAGTGGTTACTTGTTGTATCGTACCTAAGCCACTCATAAACATATAAAGTAATCATCAAATGAAATAACTGGCATATAAATTTATCTTTGCCTTTAAATACTTCATTTCTTTCACATCAATAAGTTTCTGAAAGTAACCAAAGCAATGGCATTGGCATTTGAAGTGTCTGATCATTTGAAGTGTCTGATCCTCCAAGTTGCTTGTGTGTAGCATGTACACATCTACAAAGAGTCCACAAGCTGAGGACAGGGGAAAAGTAAGCATACTCCTATGAGTGAAAAGTATAAATTATATTAAAAATATGAAATTTAAATATAATTAAGTAAAATATAACTATTTTCTACATTTACATTGCATAAATATACAAGGTAGCCAAGAAAAATCAAAGATGGTTTTGATTATCACTTTACAACCTGAGTGCACACCTAAGTGATGGATAGATTTGATGATTCAGATGTTGGGTTACCGTGTAGCTCATATATTTATATTTTTTTCATTTTGCCTGACATTATTGACCAAATACCTTGAGAATTCTGCATTTAATTGTTTGAAAATATTGTATGCAATCAGTATGATAACAAACTGTATTTTTTTTTTTTGTCTAGCAGAAATAAAACAGGGAGTACTTAGAAGTTTCATATTTATATACTGAAATCAGGAATAAGGTGGTCATTTTTAGCAGTGAATATAATTAGTCATGGCACAAACATTACAATGGATTTGGTGGACTCCTTCTATTGCTTGAAGCATTCAAACCACAGAGATATTTTCCTTAGGTGACATTTTTTTGAGTAAGCGTGATTATATGGGCTTCATGCACATTTTGCTTTACAAACTTTGGCCTATAATGTATAAAATGTTAAATGAGATAATCATAATAATAGTCCTTTCCACATCTGAAATCTATAAATCTATGATTTTATTTGTTTCTGCATCATATTCACTAACTGTTAAGGCAAGATAAAATGAACTTTGGTCTGCATAATCCAAAATGTGATTTCCAAGCCTCAGTACAATTAAAAAAACCATATTTTCATATATGACTGCCTATATGCAATAGTAGATCACATTGCCTCATAAAGTAACAGCTTGAACATACATGTGGATAAAAATAAGATGACTGAATTTTACATATATTTCTAGAAAAATGTTACTACTAATGTATATGAATTGGGAACTATGTCCTAGTAAAATTTTACAGTAAAGTCGAACAAAAGAATACATACTGTAGTGCTCTCTCTGTGGGTTCCAAACCCTCCCCCCCCCCCCCCCCCCCATTGAGTTTATTAAATATTTTCACTGTTAGATGGTAGACTAATTCTTCATTCTTAAGGGATATTAAGAGCAGCCACCTTGACCAGCAGCCCTAGCCCAGGACTCTTCTTGCCCGGCTGCTTGAGCCCAGGCCAGTGTCCAGGATTCAATTTATGCTGAGCTGTGGAGTTGCTTATCTTGTTGGGAAGGGAAGTTATTCAAAGTGTCCTCTAACAGCAAACACCAGCAGTGTGTCATGCATAACATGACCTCAGATTTAACACTGCTCTTAAATGCTGGAAAACCCAAGGGAGGGCAAACAGTGATTTTACCATCTGCTCTAATCTTGGTTTAATCCTGCTGTGGAATATGAAGTCTATTTGACCTACAGAAACAGATACGGCCTACTGCAGGCCAAGTTTTCCTATTGCATTTATTTTTTCTCTGAACACAGTTATCTGAAAGAAAGCCTCTTATCATTTCTTTGCCTACATTAGCTAGTTGGTTACATGTCTGAGGCTCATTTCTGTTCCGAAAGACTTAACGAGATTTCAAAGGAGATGAAAACTTTAGATAAAAGCCTGTTTTCTGAAGCCTTAAATCCACTAATTAATTGTTAATGGATCCTGCAGCACATAATTACTCATACAAAATATCCTATGTTTCCTTAAAGGATCTGAAATAAACAGAGCCACTGTAATAAAGGTCAACTGCAAATCTCGTTAACAGGTTGGAATGTTTTGCTGTTGCTTGTATTTTTCTTTTAGATTTTTTTTTTTCCTGAGGCCAGAAATCCTTTCACTTTTATGCCCGATGGATTCTCAATATACCATGAACCCTGAATGCGTGTGCTACAGACCCTTCTCCTGTTGCATACTATATTTTTCTACAAATACTCAAAGTCCTTGGTATGGCAATAACTCAGCCTTCCATATCATTGAATTTTATCAAACATAATGACCACGTGCCACAATCCCCCCTTGTATGATTTTGTCATATTAATGTGTTTAGTCTTCTTTATTCCTGCTATGGCTATGGCTAAATGGCATGAAAATTACTCTGCAGATGAAATTCAAATGACCCACCAGAGACTGCATCTCTGTTTTAATGTAACTTTCTTTGCCCTTGCATCTCTTGCCACTAAATCGTTCAAGCTGGCTCTTCATCTTCATAGGCACTATTTTTCCCCCAAGAGCCAGAAACTTTTTAGGTCATGGTATTGGTTTTCCTTCCTCTCTCCTTTTCTTTCTCTCTTCCTCTCTGCCTCCCGTACTCCCTCCCTTCCCCCCTCTCTCCCTCTCCCTCTCCCTCTTCCCCTCTCACTTTCTCCCTCTCCCTCTTTTTTTTCTCTCGCTCTCAACTCCTGATTCATTAGTCATAGTATAAGGATTCTGATTAAAGCCACATCTGTAGCTGTAACACACAGAAAAATCAGTTCCTTAATTCAAAATAGCACTGAAGCTTATTCTCATTATATTATTTAAAATATGGAAGAAAAAACTTTAAAAAATAAAATAAATGTACCCTGTGCAATAATCCATCAAAATCTTTCCACAGATGTATTAAAACTGAGTACACTGGACTTTGTCTGTTGTTAAAAACCAAAGTACACATTCTTCACCATGCATATAGGTTTGCATTGGCCCTTGAGGCTTATTTATGGGCCTGTGGCTCTGTACATTGGCTGCCTGGACTAATGAAGCACATAATATTGAAAAATAACTGAAGATCAATAAAATCTGAAGCCATTATGCAGAATAGACAAAGATAAATTAATCAGTCTGAACTCCCAGGAGAACTTTTTAGGAAACAACCAGGAAAGGTCGTTCCTAAGGTATTTTGTCACCCCTCTACTTTCATTTTCACTGTCTGATTTGCATTCCCTAATAATAGCAGGCAGCAAATCTGAATGTTCATCTCTACCCACAGCTCCTGTGAGGGACCACAAAGACATTCTGAGCCTTTGTACTTTGGAGTGAGCGGTGTTCTCTTTATTTGGGTGATTCAATAACCATGGCAACATTTGGTCTGGTTTGGCTTTGACAAGCCCATCCAATTTACTTTGAAGCTTGCATTATCATTTCCTCACCTATACCAACCAAGTTATCACTAAACACATTCCCCAGCCCTTCATATACTTTGCATTCATGTTGAGATTAGCAGTTTATTTTCCTCACATACCTCTTCTAGTTGAATAGGCAGCACAACTCTGCTTCCTTCCAGCTCATGCCAAATCCCTCTGTTAACACGTGCCTGTCTGATGCTGACTTATGAGTATTGCCTTCTGTCCATGCATCTGGGATATTTTTGTTCATTTTTTTTTTTCTAGGAAAAAAAAGAAAAATTACCTACATTTACAGGAAGTGTAAAGAGAGGTGTTATTTCTGAATTTATGCATTGATATGAATGTACCTATTAGAAGGAACAATGCAGCTAAACCCCACCAAAATCATTGGGTTCCTCATGATTAAGTACCTTTGCAGTGGGGTTGCAAGTGTCTTGAAGCAGTTGTGAAAGTGAATCTTCTTAGCAGCTATGTCTGGACACATGAGAAGAAAAGCTCAAAACTATTAAAAAGAACTAAAAATATACTTGTGGCATTTACAAAGAAACTGCATACAAAAAATGTCCCTAGAAAGACCATAGATTTACACATTTTCCTTATCAAGTTGTAATGACTGGCTCAACATTTTATATGACACAAAACTCTGCACACGCATTGCAAAGATCAGTTAATAAAATATTAACAGAGCGCTACTACCTGACTGCAGGAAGTGTAGCAGCTTCATGCATTTCATTAACCCTTTTAGGCCATCAGATGTGTCATAGAGTTAATAAAGTCTACATTTTTTCATCCTGTTTTAATTTGCTTAATTCTTCTTTGTACACTCAACTGACTTCTAGAAAGCATACTACTGTCCCCATGATACAGTGTTATCAAAAGGATAAGGCTTCTTGATTTACAGTAGAGGAAGTCTTTGTATTGACTAAGCCTTCCCAATATAATTATGTTTTCAGCAGAGTTCTATAAGAAATACAAGTATTTATTACCGCTTTGTATTTAAAATATTCAGTAAAAGTCTAGTTCTAGTCATTTGTTATTTGCAAAGCTGTCATTCTCCTTTTTGTATGAGAGCAGGAATGGCAGGAGAGTTGACAAGAATTAGATATAATAAAACACAATCTTTAGATGGAATTCCAGTCAAGGGAGCTTAGAAATAAAACTTTATTATCAAGCTGCTTCCTAGCTGAAGTTGCTATAGACATGTTAACAGTGAACACACTGACTTGTAATGAACTTCATTGCCCTGCTTAAATCTGTGGTGGTTGCTGCTAAATGAAAACAGTCTTCTGCATTCACATATTCCCTGTTGAAGACTCTTATCTTACAGAAAACAACTTGCAAACAGAATCATGGCTGTTTACAAACAGTGGG
This sequence comes from Nettapus auritus, assembly GCA_011076525.1. Taxonomy (NCBI): domain Eukaryota; kingdom Metazoa; phylum Chordata; class Aves; order Anseriformes; family Anatidae; genus Nettapus; species Nettapus auritus. Next base: position 31,649,305 of record CM021768.1, on the reverse strand, counting down.
CAAGTGTTTCCAGGAAGCTTGCTATGTGGATCTGCAGGAGTTGGGATATACCATACAAATTATATGAAGTGCCCAGAAGTTCTTTACAAATACCAAAAACCTTTTGAATGATCTGTGAAGCCATTTTGAAAACCAGTATATCTCATCCATGTAGATTTAGCATCATGAAGGCTTGGTTGTCTCAGATGAAATCATACATTTGACACTAAATGTCTATTTCCACCTTATCTAGTGGCAAAGTCACAAATGATCATGATTAAACAAACAAACCAAAACTGACTAAAATGATGGATCTGTTTTTACAGAAATTATCCTCAGCTGTGTTTGACTACTCTGAATCTTCCAGAAATTACCTTGGAAGGGGAAAAAAAAAAAAAAAAAAAAAACAAAAACCTTAGGCTTCTTATAGGTTTTTGTGAAGTGAAAGTGAAAAAATGCACTTATGAAATGAGAAAACACATAGGAGGAATTTGTATAAGGTCACTTCCTGACGAAGGAAGTACCTTTACCAGCTTATACAAGCAGGAGACAATTTTCAGACAGTGTTTAGACACAGTCAAGAGGAACATAGTAGGCCTCAAGTATGTTTTTACACAATAATTTTTAGTGTCTAAGCTCATCATCCTGTTGACTTGGCCCCAACACCTAGGATTGCTATAGCTTGTTAACAGATACACACTACCCTAATGTATTTTGTTCGGGAAAAATAATAATAATAATAATAATAATAATAATAATAATAATAATAATAATAAAACTATGCTTACATGAAGTGGAGAGAGATCCCACTAAAAGCTCAAGGGAAACAATGAAAACCATGGAATGCATTAAATGCAGATAATATTGGTGTATTGGCTTTATGTGGCAAAATTTTGGTAGCAGGGGCTTAGAGGGGTGGCCTCTCTGAGGAGTCCAGAAGCTGCCCCATGTTGGATAAGGGCAGTTTCAGTCAGTTTCAAAGTGACTTGCTGCTGTCCAGGGCCGAGCCAGTACGTTCTCTGTGAGAGCAAATTTAATAAAAGGAAAAAGGTGCTGTGCAACAGCAGATGGGAGAGAGAGGAGTAAGAAACAGCAGACACCAAGGTCACTGAAGAAGGAGAGCAGGAGGTGCTCCGAGCACTGGAGCTAAAGATCCCCTGCGGCCTGTAGAGAGGCCCCTGGTGGAGCAGGCTGTCCCCCTGCAGCCCATGGGTCCCACATGGAGCAGATCTCCATGCTGCAGCCCATGGGTGGAGGAGCCCCCGGTGGAGCAGGTGGATGTGGCCTGGAGGAGGCTGCGGCTCATGGAGAGCCCCCACAGGAGCAGGCCCCGGGCCAGAGCTGCAGCCTGTGGAGAGGAGCCCACGCGGGAGCTGGGGTCTGGGGGGAGCTGCTGCCCGTGGGCAGCAGTTTGCTCCAGGGGATGGACCCCGTGGTACGGAGCCATGCGGGAACAGTTGTTGAAGAGCTGCTGCCAGTGGGAAGCCCACACAGGATCAGTTTGGGAAGAACGGCATCCTGTGGGCGGAACCCCACATGTAGGAGGGAAAGAGAGTGACTGAGAAGGAGCGGCGGAGACGAAGTGCTATAGACTGACTGCAGCCCCCGTTCTCTCGTCCCCTGTGCCACTTGGGAGAGAGGAGGTAGAGAGGGTGGATGGGTGTTTTTAGGTTGTTTTTAGTTCTTAGTGTTCTAATCTGGGAGGTTTAGGTTGGAAATTAGGAGAATTTGTACACAGACACAATATTTCGTTGTTATTTGTGTCTGGATTTTTTTTTTTTTTTTTTTTTTTTTTTTCAGGTAGTAACAGAGAAGAAGCTGGTGGGGAAAAATTGCTTTTCAATGAGGTGATGTACACTTTGTTAGAGGAGAAAGTTCATGTTTGAGAAACTGTCTAGCAGTTTCCTGTTCAAAACTTCATGCCATTCTTTTCTCTTTTACAGATACATATACATTTTGGCCACTCATTTGTTGGCTTGTTTCATGTATCTGTCTGCAGATGATACTCTGTGGTTATTTTCCCAGTAACTGATAGTGAGATAATGTGTGTATGTGAAATGCTCTTCAATGGCAGAGAAAAATAATAGATATGTTATAAAAATTCAAGGAGATCCTTTCAGACTTTGTTTTGTTACTGGGAATAACATGATTAAACTGGGAGCAGCTCTTATTGTGCCATCTCCATGTATTAGATCAAAAGTAGACATTATGTTTTGCAGTTAAACTCCCAAGACAGGCTTTAAAAATTGTAGCAAAAAAAGGTTGGACAGTTTTTCCCTGCATACTGAGGGAAGTTAAAAGGGGGAGTTGTTTTTGTAGCCTTCAGTTCTGCTTCCCACACTGAACTTGTTGAAGGGAGGAAAGATATTCTTCCTGCACATGGAGCAGTATTAGTGGCAGTATGAACGTGAGAAAAAAGTTAAAACCTTGAGCTTAGATGGTTACAGTAATGGATGAGAACAGGTATGTATGAATAAATACTATACTAAATAACAACTAAAACTATTGTGTGTAGTTGTTCTTGTCCAATGGATTAGAGCTATGTAGAGTAACATGTACATAGTAGGTACTCCAGTGCAATGACGTATAAAAGAGTGATATGTCTGGCAGAATAAAAATAACATTTATAGCTGGCATGAAAATGCTGAAGTACCAGAGAAGTAGAAGGAGGGCAAGTGTCTGATAGTACTGATAGATTGAAAGCCAGGCTCCTGCTCAAGTAAAGTTTTCTTGCTCATCATCTGTTTGTACCTTTCCACCCTCATGCTACTGTAAGATATGATCATGAGCCTGCAACCACTGTGTTCATTATAAACAGCAATATCTGTTTTCTGCCTATGAAGAGCATGACCAGAACCAGTGAATTCTGGTAACTTGCTTCAAAACCACCTAGTGCTAGTGTTGACCACTGCCTTCATGTTGGAGTGTTGCCTGTAACTAGTTATGCTGCTCTTTGTAAATTGGAAATCTCTTGCTTCTCAGCTATGATATTCAGTGGTAAAAGGACTGTCTTGGAGTAATCTTTCTTCACCTTCCAATTTGCTACTTTTCTTCCCACCATGATTTTCAAAAATGCTGACAAAGATGACTTGATTATGAAGCTGCTTCCCAGCTAGCACCTTTAATGAGAAATTCTTCTTTGGGTTTTGATCTTTGCCCAGCATGATGACTACCCATTGCAAAGTTACAGTGCCAGTAATGTGCTTATGTATGCTGATAACAGCATGCTGCAAGTGCTGATGTTGTTGGACCTGTCTCCTGAACCTGACAGAACTGATCACAGGAGTTCACATCTGCAGTATTCAATACTTCTGTAGTATTTCAGCCTTTCTGTAGTGAATCCCATACAATTTTGTACTTTTAACTTGCTTTTATTTCTTGCCACTTCACTCCATATACACTGTGAAATCTCATGAGGACTCAATTTTTACATCCATGCTTTCTGAGCTTCTGTATTTCTGTCAAGAACAAGCAGTCTACAATATAATTTCCACTGTCATTGTTATGCTGATGATTCATTGATTTATTAATCAGCTGCCCAGGGGTGTGACTTCAAATCCTATTACTTCTATAATCTAGGAAGCATAAAATGAATTACCTTCTGAATGGCTTCTTTTTGTACCACCTCAGTATAAGTCTGCATTTGTTTTAATGTGTGTGTGTTGTGTGATCTCCGAACCACTTTGGTTTACAAAATTTAAAAGCATCATTGTGTTCCTGTGCACTTGCTTACAGTGTGGTCTGTGAGAATGCTGCTTCAGTCAGCCCCAGTAAGTTGATTTTGATTCACACGTGCCTTAAGCAATTAACTATCTCTTCAGGGTAAATTCCCTTCAAGGATGCATTTGAATAGTTTTCCATTCCCCACTTTTTACAGATGTGCCTCTTTATATAACATAGTGTTTGTACTTGATTTTCATCTGACCAGTCTGGGCTTGCCTACCCTGTCCAGGGACACCGGGCTTGGGAGATGTATGAATAAGAGTAATTTCTATACAATGGGTTTCACATGGAACTGAAAATGTTGTCAGGATCCTGCTGCCAATACCCAGAGGCAAAGACTTCTAAGTCTCTGAGGATAAAAACTAACTTCAGTAAAGCTACACATTGGAAACTAGAGAACTAGTTCCTAATCTGGTATCATGTCTAGTTTTATACATTTTGTTTGTGAAAAGCAATTTAAAATACACCAAATACTTCTATTTTTCTCTCCTCCTGGGATCACTTTGATGTCTGGTATTTTTCTTGTTGGAGAGGAACTATTTGCCACAGCATTTCAAAAAGTTCACTTGAAACTATATATTCCTCTGGAGTCCCCAAAACATTTGAAGCTAAACACTTTACAAATCAAAGGGGCTTTGCTCAAATACATAGATAAAAAATGCTTTCATAGGAGCAGTTGAAGCCCTTTTAAAACATCCCATCATTTTCCACCCTGAATTCGTGTTGCAGTTTGCAGATCTTAACTGCGCATTTTGAAGTCACAAAGCTTTCTTGTATTCTACTAGGAGCTGTGAACACAATTCCTCTGTGAAAATATGCAGATTGTTGAAGTGTCATAATTTTTCAGAAAATAGTGAATTTTTTACTTTAAAAACTCATTCTCATTTACTCATAGGTTGCCAGCTTTACATGAATTGCCAGATACTCGTGCAAATCTAAAATCCTCCAAATAAAATGTCTTTAGCATGCGTGTGCCTTCACAATCCTTTCATCCCACCATATGGGATGAGTTGGGGATTTATAACTGCTAATTTGATAATTATTACATTGTGCAATAATACAGAACGATAACAATTCAAGACTTATAGAAAAACCCAATGAAAACAAAAGGAAATCATCTTGCTTTGTTCTTTGCTTCATTCCTTTATACTAATACTAACTAAAACAGTTTTTCCAATTAAGATTGAAACAAGCAGCCTGATTCTTAAGGATAGCAATTCTCTCCTCTCCTCTCCTCTCCTCTCCTCTCCTCTCCTCTCCTCTCCTCTCCTCTCCTCTCCTCTCCTCTTCTCTTCTCTTCTCCACTCTGCTGAGTATAATCACACTGTCAGAGTGTAATTACACTGTCAAGTGTTCATTTATGTTCCTCTGGTAGCCATGTTGTTCTGTTTCAGCTTTCCAATTTCCATCTCTTATGGGCTCCTCAGCCCTTAAATGGTTATAACATTGCTTCCTGTCTAAAACATTTGTGTTCATGCACTGATGAGTTGCACACCACCTGCCCACCACCCTAACTCAGTGCCAAACAGATAAATATGACAGACCCATTCCCCAGAGGCTCCTGGCCTCTGCTTTGTAACAGGTAGCTGTACAGCAGGATCCATGCCAAGGAATGTCACCAGGAAATGAAAGTGGAAGTGGGAAAGAAAAAACAACGTTCGGGAAGGAAGGAAGGAAGGAACCATATTTACCAGATTGATGCTATAATGAGAAGAACTGTTTAATGTATTATTATTATTATTATTATTATTATTATTATTAGTTAGTGGTGAGCAGAGTATGATTTCCTACAGTCCTGATTTTTTCAAGCTAGACCAATTTGTCCTCGTGCTATGTAAACCTACTACAACTCGCCACTACTTGTTTTTGTTTTATTTTTGTTTCATCGCAGAGGTATGCTATAATAGCTTGTGCTACATAAAGGAGGAGAGGGAGATACAAGGTGAATACTAGGGGAGGTAGAACAGAACAAGATGGTATCCTATGGATGTATTAGTTTTAATTATGAAAGATATGCTATAGAAATAGGGGACAGACATGAACTCAAAGAATGAGGTTTGGATTATTTTTATATTAATATTATTTTGATGTTTACTGCTCTTACTCATTATAGCTGTTTTTAATGCAACTAGCAATTTGCAGGTTATTTCCTTGTGTGGCTTTCTGTCCTCATGCTCTTAATTTTGTAATGTGTTTTTGGCAATGCTGTGAACTATATAATGGTTTTTGTGAACTATATCATGTTTTTTTTTTGTTTGTTTTTGTTTTGTTTTGTTTTGTTTTGTTTTCTGCTATTCTTTCTAAAGCTCAAAAAAACATCTAAAGCATGACATGGTCTGAATTGGCACTGTTCAGTTGATTTCCAAACAGGTGAATGTGGTATGGTGGGGGGAAAGGAGGAACTTTACCCTAATATTTCAACACAAAATTAATAGTGATAGAAATGATACTGTTCTTAATTTTTGACCAATACTGTTGAATCTGAATAGATATTAATAACGCTTTCAATTTTCTACTCTCATCTGATATGACACTCTGTTGACAGAAAGATGATTTATTTGCTTTTCCACCCTCTCTGCAGAATTCATGCTTGTCACATGGTGAAGACTTCCTGATTCATTGGTTTCTGTAGAAAAAATGCATCTCTTTTTCTTCCCTTTTCATAAGATAAATACTTTCTTCCCCAACTGTATTGCAAGTGATAAGGACAAACATGGGATTAAAAATTAAAACAAAGATGCAAAATTTTGTGCTCATTGGTTGCTTGGTTGTGGTGACAAAAGTCTACTCAGACATTCAGAAGCACAGAGGTTGCCACAAGGTGTGTCCTAAGTAGATTTGGCTTGCCATGGGCAGCATGAGAGAGGAGTGAAGGTTGACTGATTATATCAGATGAAGCAAGAAACAGGAAGAAGCAAGAATCAATGTGAAGTTAAGCTGATTCTTTGTATGCTTTTCTTTGAAAACTGTCTATTAAAGCTGACAAAGCAGTCCTTCCTTGTGATTTGACTTGTTTCTGGTAACTTTCATATTTGGCTAGGAATACTCAGAGCTCAAAAATTCACTGTACTGTCATAAAAACCAGGAACAAAAGCAATCTTCAGGTTTTTTGTTTGTTTTTGGTTTTTGTTTTTGTTTGGGGGGTGGGGATTTTATTTGCCTACGTTTCCAACACTGAGATCTATTAGCTGAAAATTAAAGGGTAGAAAGGAGGACTGAAGGTGGAGGTATCAATTTTGAGTAAACGTTAAGGTTCTCATGTAAACCCTGGCTTTATGATCTGGACATTCAAGGAGGAGTACTGGGAGAGTCAAGGAAACTTACGATTACATTTGTTTGTACTGAATGTCAGGCTTGCATACCACAGCTGCAGCCTGCGAAGTTGTGGTTTATATAAACCAGTCTTGAGTATGTTTCTCCATCCTTTCTTTTAATTCTGATAACAACACTTATGACTATCCTGTTACCGTTCAATAAGACTGCAACAATTATCTATTACAAAATTCAGGGCTGTGGCACTAATAAAATGACAGAAGGATCAGTACGTGTGCATGTGCAAATAATCATGTGATGCTTTTTTTTTACTGGATCTTACGTATTCAAAGCCCAACACTGTATCCAGTCCCACCAACACTTTGCATTTAAATGTAACTCACAGTTAGTGACAGATGCTGAAATAAATATACAAGTGTGTCTGTGTGTCTGGGGGGCGGGGAGCGTTAAGGTATTCATTTATATATAGTCATTTATCTTCTGATAGCATGAGCAAAGCTTAAGTCTGACACAGTTAAACGAACTGAAGCTTTAACAGTACCTTTTGAACTGCTTGAATTAACAAAATCAATCCTCATAAATTAAACTATCATTGATCTATGATACAATTAAGTTCTATAATCAAAATACGCTATTAGTGCATGCAGTGTAACCATACTTGTTCCAACACTGAATTTTAACCACTGCTGGCTAACTGCGCCTGTCATCTTGTGTGAGACTCCCATCTGGCATGTGAGACACTAACATTATGATACAGTATTTCTTTTCCATTTTTCAATTTAGGCTGACATCTGCTGGTCTACGCAAATGATAGGCAACCCTGCTGAATGCAAAACAATTTGAGGCAGCAGTGATTCCAGTTTTCCTTTTGTCAGTTTACAAAGCTCAGAACTGCAACTATGTCACTTAATTGCAAAGGAAATTCACGCAGAATAATAAGTCTCTGGAAGAAGAAAGGGAGCAGCAACACTGTGTAAAAGAAAATGAGTTTGACATGATAAATTACATGCATGCACGCCCAGTGTGCAGTGTAAGCACTCAAAAGGAGCCAATAGAAGCTACTATATATATTGGCCAATTAGACCTACACAAAAAAGGTGTTATTTAAGGGCACCACACTGTGGGCCTTAACAAGGAGGCAGTAGATAGGGGTTCGCTCTTTTTACCCTATCAATAAGGCTAAAGAGAGGGGGAGTGGCACCATGTTGGGCAGTCAGCTCTAGACATTTGAGCAAGCATAAGGCAATTATCGCATAGTGCTTGGCTTTTGAGGGTGTGAGAGGTTCCTCCAGTAGCTACTGGAACTCCAGATGGAGAAGTGTTTTGCAGCTTGCCAGAAGCAGCAGCAGAAAGGGGAGGCCGCTCTCCACCACTGTGACCTGGACAGGCTTGAGTGGTGGACCTGTGAAAACCTCATCAAGTTCAACATGGCCAAGTGCAAGGTCCTGCACCTGGCTCAGGGCAATCCCAAGAACAAATACAGGCTGGGTGGAGAATGGATTGAGAGCAGCCCTGATGGGAAGGACCTGGGGGTGTGCGTTGATGCAGCCCAGGATTTGATTGGTTTTCTGTATGTACTTAGCCTGTATTTGTACTTAGGATTGCCCTATCCCCAGTGCAGGACCTTGCACTTGGCCTGGTTAAACCCAAGCCCACCTCTCAAGCCTGTTCAGGTCCCTCTGAATGGCAACCCTTTTCTACAGTGGGCCGACCACACTACACAGCTTGGTATCATCAGCATACTTGCTACAGATGCACTCAATTTCATTGTCAAAGTCACTGACAAAGATGTTAAATAGCGCTGGTCCCAACACCAACCCCTCATAACTCATCTCCACCTGGACTTTGAGCTGTTGATCACAATTTTTTGAATGCAACCATCCAGCCAACGCCTTCTCCACCAGGGAGTTCATCCATCAAATCCATGTCTCTCCAACTTAAAGACAAGGGTATCGTGCAGGGAAAGAACAGTCGTCTCTGATTCAGCTGCAAATATGGGTAAGTACTGAAAGTTACAACGTTCAAGTAGTAAAAAATAATTTTTGCTCTAGCTACCCCCTCCCCCCCTCACGGCAGTGTTCCTTGATACTAGTAATGTACTTGTTTACCTCACCTTATATTTCCAAAGCTACTTCCTAAGCAGAAAAGAGATCAGGGAATTGAATTACAGAATAGCAACTACTCATTTAATTTATGGGTGTTTTGATCACAAAACTGATGGACTGTTGCCTGTGCCAGCCACAGGCTGCCTGGCCTTTAGCAGCAGATACCTGGTGGCTGGAGTATGACCCTGTTTTTTCCATGGTAATTAGCCCTGCTTTTCAGCAGCACAATTACATTGTGTCAGCTCTCCCAGCTAACTTGCTGAGACGTTTCAATGTTGTAGTGGGTTTATGCACCAAGGTTTTGGTAGCAGGGGGCCATAGAAGTGGCTTCTGTGAGAGGAATCTAGAAGATGCCCCATGTTAAATAAGGGCCCTGCTGCTGACCAGAGTTGAGCCAATAAGGGATGTTTGTGCCTCTCTGAGAGCATATTTAAGAAAGGGGGGGAGAAAACGCTGCCACAAAGCAGCTAGGAGAGTGAGAAACAGCCTTGCAGACACCAAGGTCAGTGCAGACAGAGGGAGAGAGATGCTCCAGGTGCCAGAGCAGAAGTTCCCCTGTGGCCTGTGGAGAGGCCCCTGGTGGAGCAGGCTGTCCCCCTGCAGCCCATGGGTCCCACATGGAGCAGATCTCCACGCTGCAGTCCATGGGTGGAGGAGCCCCCGGTGGAGCAGGTGGATGTGGCCTGGAGGAGGCTGCGGCCCATGGAGAGCCCCCACAGGAGCAGGCCCTGGGCTGGAGCTGCAGCCCGTGGAGAGGAGCCCACGCAGGAGCAGGGGTCTGGGGGGAGCTGCCACCCATGGGCAGCAGTTTGCTCCAGGGGATGGACCCCATGGTATGCAGCCATGTAGGAGCAGTTGTTGAAGAGCTGCTGCCAGTGGGAAGCCCACACAGGATCAGTTAGGGAAGGACAGCAGCCTGTGGGAGGGACTCCACATGGAGCAGGGGCCAGAGAGTGACCAAGAAGGAGCGGCAGAGACGAAGTGCTATAGACTGACCACAGCCCCCGTTCTCCTGTGCTGCTTGGGGGGAGGAGGTGGAAGAGGGAGGATGTGGGGAAGGCATTTTCAGTTTCTTTCCTTTGTTTCTCACTTCTCTAGCTTGTTAGTCATAGGCAATAAATCTTACTGTCTCCCTGCTCTGAGTCTGTTTTGCCCGTCATGATAATTGTTGAGCAATCTCCCTATCCTTATCTCAGTCCTTGAGTGCTTTTCATCGTATTTTCTCCCTGAGGAGGGGGAGTGAGAGAGTGGCCATGGTGGAACTCGGCTGCCCACCTGAATAAAACCAAATTGTACGTGTTGTTAGTGTTTCAGTCAGGAATATTAAGTCTTTTTTTTTTTTTTTTTTTTTTTTTTTTTTTTTTGGCACAGGTATAGTGATGGTTACTAATTACAATTAACTATTATTGTGTGTTAGGTGCTGACAGGCATGGAAGGAGACCATGCCCAAGCATAATAACAATCAAATAAATCAGCAGTTGTTGCCAGTAATTGTGATCCCAGGTGCTAAGGTGCAGCTGAAGTACAGAGCTGGGCTTAATGAAGATCCCGCAGATAGTGCTTAGCACAGTGTCAGAGCCAGGACAGTCCCTTGTGCTTCTCTTGCTAAGATAACTCTGCAGAACTTACAAGAATAAAATAGAATTTTTAAAAGTATGTTCTGTGAGTCCTAACTCTGAGAATGCATTTAGGGATACAGACAAGCTAGCCAATAGGGTGACTTTTTGTCTTAGTACTTCAGGTCGTATCAATTACCCAATTAGCCATACCAGTACACGCAATACAAAACTATAGGACTGAAGCTTGTGCAAAAGTTTGCATCAATTAATATATTGTTTTGTTGTTTGCTTTTTGTTTGGTTGGTTTTACCTTTTTCTGTTTAGGTTAAGGTTAGAGCTTTGAATCATCTTTATAAAAATGATGTCAAAAGCAGTAGTGAACAATAAAGCAGGTGCCATAGCAATATCAGTGTAAGCATCAAGAAAATCCTTAAATTACTTTAAGCCTTTAAATAACATCTTTTCTGTTTGAACTGCTATTTAAATAACCATAGCGCTGTCTGGTGCTTCTTCAGGTTAAAGCCCTCTGGATGATCCCAACATCTCTGAATTGCAGTTCAGATTGTTTTGTGTAGTTGCTTCCAAATGAAAGTGAGTGCATTTACCATTGAATTGCTGTCTTATTGCTGGCATTCTTTTCTCTCACTCTCAAATTCTGCAGATGCCTTGTTTCTGTCTGTGACAATATAGTGACATACACCCAAGTATGGTGTAATTTACTAGAGCTGATGGGGAAATGTTCTCTGACCTGCGCTTGCAAAATGTAGCTGTTTTATAACTTTCAAGATTGATGTTCTTGAGAACTTCACCCCTCTGAAAGTGCTGATAGACAATTTTCCCTTCCATTCATTCCTGTGCTTATCATAATAGATAATTTCAGCACAGATCAGTGAACTGTAAATCTGAACAGACTCCTCAGCATTTTGAACAGTAGAAGTATCATAGAAATCAAATTTGTAACAAAACTAAAATAAATTATAGCACAAAAAAAAAGCTTGCTAAGCTAGCTTTTAAGCTCCAGATCTTCAATGTCAGAATGAGAGAACCCCTTCAGGTCAAGGTTTTATATCTGCCTACTGTGGTGCTGCAGGTGGTAGACATTTTAAACTGAGTGATATAATGGATTGCTGGGTGAACCTCTGAAGTTCTCATCTGAACAGACTTCTGTAAATGGAGGCTGTGCTGGACACCCTGTATTCAGACAATGGTATGGTATAGAATCACTTCGTACACAAACAAGAAGCCAGGCCAAAAGTCAAACAAACTGTTCCCCAGTTGTGTTGCATCTTAAATCATTAGTGGAAAGCTTTATTGTGTATTTGACTTTGTTACAATTAGGATCCACAGAGCATGACACACTGGGGGGGAAAAAAAAGGCACTAATGTGTGTGTGGTCTTTGGCTATTTGTTCACTACTTCCTAGTACTAAAAACTTTTGCAACTTGATTATATGATAGCTAGAGCTTTCCTTGTGAAAGTTGAGGTAGTTAATTTCACATTTATGGAGTCTGTATAGCAATATCTGAACATTTAGCATGTGCTATTGTAACACCTAATTCTGTATCATTCTAGACATTCGATTTGCATATGCTCTCCCACTTAAAGAATTTCTTTAATACTGGCATCACTGCTAATGAACAAGACCTGTAGCTACTATTTTTTTCTGAATTTAGAGTATAATCAAGTGAGAAGGTGTAGAGTATTTCAGTTGATCAGGATCCCACTTGAACCGATTAATGCAGTTTTATACTCTGGGCTCCTATAGAAATGAACATAACATAGAGGCAGAACAGTATCAGTTCATCTGTACAGGGCCCTTTTCAGATACTCAATTGACAACAAGAATCATCTTTGTCCTTTTAGTATTTCTGGTTTGTTTCTGTTGAAGCTCATTAGGTAAAAAACTCCCTAATACAAAATGAACTCTATCAATATGATCTCTCAAAGCTTTGCAGAGAGCTGAGGTGAGTATGGAGTTGGCAGCCCCTGAACTTGAAAGAGAAGAGGAAGATGGAAATTGCAAAGTCTGGTCACGGGGATGACCTTTTACTGAAGTCAAATTATAGAAAACTCTCACGGCAGTTTAGAGAGGGGGAGTGAAAGCTTTTATTTCACTGCAACATCATAAATAGAAGAGGTCCCAATGCTATCATGCTATTTCTTGCCAGAGAGTCCTATTTTTCTGACAATACAGCCTTCCAGACTAGCTTCAAACCACTTTAAAAGTTCCGGTCTGCTTTCCCACAGCCTTCTGGGTCTGTGCCTTTTATGCTGGTAGAATTTATGAGCCATTTTAGAACAGCTCAGATGCTAAAACTATACACAATTTGCCTCTCATGATTAAGCTTAAGACACTAGTGAAATTTAATGCACAGATGATAGGCCTGCAAACCAGCAAAGATTCAAATGGTGACCTGATACAGCAAGCCTGGGGCACTTGTAAGAAAGGTGAAGAGCAAGATGAAGACCTCTTTGCACAATGGAGCTCAGGGTAGCATACACTGAGTGAAGTTGTTCCAATGGCATGTGAGACAGAAGTAGGGTGTAAGTTGGTGGGGCCGGACAAGGTCATGCTGGGATAACTGGTCACAGCCTAACTTCAAGGATTTAGGGGGCTGCAGTGTGGATGCAAATCCTCCATAAGCCTCAGCAATGAAGAGTTCAGGCCCAAGAGCTTCAGTGTTCCTATAAAGTCTCTTCCTCTGCCCCAATTCAACTCACTCAAGTGTGCTTAAGCAGCAAAGTTTACACTTAATTGAGTTATGTGAGCCAGAAAATTTTGCTGCATTTCCTGTTGCCCTACCACAATGATGTGTTTTTATTTTTACTTGTTGCTTAAAATCAAGGTAAGGAACTTTAATTCTTTCAGTATATTTCTCTCCCTGCTTTTTCACCTCCTTGTGGAACTGCTGCTCCTATGCTCAGGTGGACTTCAGGCTGCCTGCAGTGTATATCTGCAGGGAATATTGTGGTCTGCAGAGCTTTCACCTGACCTCAAGCCTGAGACAGAACGTCAGGGTTGGACCCTGAGTATCTGAATTAAAGGCTTAACTTCGAAAAGCATGCCATTGAAGAAGTGGCCAGGAGGCCTGTGTAGCACACAAAGCAGGCTATTGTGCACTTGGGCCTTGCACTAACTTTCCATCTGTTGCCAGCAACCAGGGCTGAAAGAAAGAGCTTGTGTTCCACAGCACCAGGTAACAGTAGGAACAATAATCTGATGAAGGAAAAAAGCAAAACTCCTTCTTAAATGCTCAGTTTCGCAGGGGTTGCCCTTCCTACCTCAGTTCTGCACCTTTGAAGCAGCTGACTTTCTCTCCCCTGGTGACTGAGCTCACTCAGTTCCCTTGCTATTGCAGTCTGCAAAGCCTTGCTGTCTTTATAATTGACGCTTGTAGCAGCTGTATAATGCCTTTTTAGAGGCACGGCTTCAATTCTGTGAATGATAACAGCACTCTTGAAGGCACACGTCTCTCCCAGCCTTGTCCAGCCCATGCTTCTCACCTCATCATGAGTGCAGGAGGAGCTGTTGGTGTCCCAGGGTGATGTGGCTCCTAGGCATCTTTCTTCATGAGTCACACAGAAACATTTAATTTACAGAGCTGACATATTAACTCCACTGGCCTAAAAGAATAAATGAGTAATACCGTAGGGTTGCCCGCTCAACAATGGGAATGTTTTTTCCCAAAGATCTCTCTTTAATTGAAGCCATTTGTCATTTTGAATGTAGAATGTATTCATTAGAAAGCAGCACCTCAGAGGAGGCTGGAAAGCTCAGGAGATTAGTAACAGGGTACAAAGCCTTTTGCCTCTAGGTTGCCAGTTTCAAACCTGGCCATGTCATTATTGATCAGAAGAAGTCATTACAGGCTGACAGATGTTGGAATGCTTATATCGAAGTGACCTTGTCAGATTAAAATTCTTTGTTAGGAGATATATCTGCACTAAAAAAAAAAAAAAAAAAGAGAGAGAAAAAAGTCCTCGTTAGCACTTTATTGGTAGTCCTTACAACTTCAGTATGGACAGGGTGAGCTTGTTTATGCAAAATCAGAATGGAGGGAGTTTTGAGCTGTAGAAAGGTTGATTGAAATGTTTTCAAAGCATCTCATGATGTGCTTTGAAATTTTCAAGCTGATTCCACTACATAATTTAAAATGAACCCTTCTTGCAATACTTGCCACACTTTGATCAATATGAATTGTTTTTAAAAGAATCTAATGATTTGGATGTTTTTTAGAATCATCAAGATGTGTATTAACAGTAAAACATTTTTATTAGCAAAATATGCATTTGAAATTATTTTAAAAATGAAGAGATGTACCACATAATTTCTTTTAGTAACTTTCAGAATAAGGCCCAAAGTGTTTTCAGTCCTTGTGCTGAGTGTGTGTTTTTGTTTGTGTGTTTTTGTTTGTGTGTTTTTGTTTGTGTGTTTTTGTTTGTGTGTTTTTGTTTGTGTGTTTTTGTTTGTGTGTTTTTGTTTGTGTGTTTTTACCAATGCTGAAAGCAGAAATCTCCCCTTACAAGGCTCTTTCACTTCAGCATCATCCTTGTCTTTTACAACTATACAGGACAACCACTTGAGAGAGTGTACATGTGGGCTTTCAAACACAGACTCTTAGAGAGACTCCTCTTCCTCCTCCATTTGAGAACCCTCCAAGGAAGATAATTCACCTTGGAACAGAACTTCCTCTACTCAAGGAGACCTAACAGAAGCGCAGGGCAGAGCTGGAGCTCTGAATGAAAAACTTGAATGGGAGATGCACCCCATTAACTTTTCTGGAGAGGAGGAAAGAAAATGCAAGAAATCCAGTGGGATTTCAATTTGCTGTAAGGAAGAAAAGGATGTTTTTGTGATCTTTGCAGCCTGTGCTGCAAATTAACTTTGAGATAGAAAAATCACTGTAGGTTGTTCATACTTTCTACGTCAGCAGCAATAAATATCAAAGCTGGTTTGATAACTTTGTTGGCAGAAAAAAATAAAAGTACAGGTGACATTGGTTTGGTATTACAAACAGCAAATAAAATGTCTTGGTCAGTAAGGAGAATTTGTTGTATGGTTGTTTTTTTTTTTTTTTTTTTTTGTTTTTGTTTTTGTTTTTTGATTCCAGGCCAAATTGTACTTCTAGGGGGTTGGATCAGATGTTTTAAGTTAAAGTTGCCTCCATACATGGGCTTTGTACAGGACTCTGTTTAATGCATTCTAACATCTCCACAGCAGGGATGAATATCTTCTGTGGTGCTATATGCATTCAGTGATAGCTTTGGGCTGGTCTAAGAAACAAATTTTTGGCACACCCTGTTGTGTGCCAAACACAAACACCTTTAGGTAATTATAGCATGTGACTGGCTTTTTCTGTGTCAAGAGCATTCGTTGTAAAATGTGCAAGGATATGGAAAGGTGTGCCAAGGCTTCTGTGCACCTTCAGCCACTCTCAAGGTGATGCGAATACACAGGTGCTTACATCACTGTAAAAAACACTGTAAAAAAAACTGGGAATTTATCCTTTTCAGAACAGAGAACATCATGTAGTATTCAAGTGTTGGGCAAAAAGCGAAGACAACATACTGTATTCTAGAGTTAAGGATTGTGAATCAAATAGTGTTTATTATTATTTTTATTAAAGTATACATGTATGAACAAACATATAATGTCAAACCACTTCAGCCTTCAAACTCAACTGTTTTTTTACTTTTTTTAACACAGAAGAAGTTTGACCTGCTGGAGATCTGTCTCCCCAGAGACAACGGTGACATCGCCAAATCATACCAATAGGGTCTGGATCTTCACCACAGGTAAGGGTCTAGTCCTCTAACAATTTTTATCTGCAACTAGTATCTTTTTTTTTTTTTTTCCTTCTGCTAAGGAAAAAAGCAAAGTTTTAAATAACAAGCTAAGTTTTAAATAACATAGATAATGATGCAACTGGAAATATAACCCTATTAATTTTATAGGTGTCTAAAAGAAAATAAAAAGACACATTTTTCAGTGTATTTTCATGGGAAATATACAGAATCAACAGGCATCTCTAAGTAAAATGGTGATGAATGCTGTGTTATGGACTGGTATACGTGCCACAGGCTTTTATGGATTGTAATTAACTTAGGAGATGTTGCTTTGACCTGGATGTAACTATGCTGGTTATTTAATATGTTCCTTTGACTTGAGATAAGTAATACCCAATGAAAACTCTTTCAAATGCTATGTATCAAACATATATCTGTTAACATATAGAACAGAGTCCCTGATGACAAATAGAACAAAAACGTCAGTAGAAATCTATTTCAGAGTGGAGGTATGCATGGGAACACTGATAGCTTTGAAGGTAATTTGACTTGTCTCTCTGTGATGGTGTAGCTAAACAGATGCTTGTTCTACCAGTCTGTGCAGCCAGCCTTCCCAGACATGGTGTGTCTTGATGGACTCAGGGAATTTTTAGCCTGTTTCAAGGCAGTCAGCCAAATTAATTTAAATCACCGCTGAAGGTGTTTCAGAATAACCTGGCTAACTTCTCTAAGTGTGCTCAAAGCCTTCACACAGCCAGGAAAAGCTGCTTAGCTGGGTTGTTCCAATGGAGTGATTGGGCAACAACTTTCTAAACCACTCCAGTTTTCCTCAACATAACCATGTTTATAAAGCAGAAGAAAGACTACAAATAATACTGCAGAGCTGTATAAGAAGGCTAAAATAGCAAGACACATGATTTATTTAAGGCTTTCCCTTTATTTTCAATAATTTTGTTTTTTCCTTGAATAAAAATTGGAGCACAAACTTGAAAGTCTAAGGATTTTTCAAGGTCAAAGTTAAGAACTTTAAATGTCTGTGCAAAAAAAAAAAAAATGTAATATTTTGTTACAAAAGATTTGGAAAAAGAGTTTGTAAGTATAAAAATTTGAAAAGAAAGCACAAGCATTTGAGCACAGCTTTTTCAGTATTGTTTCAGCCAGACCTTTGCCTCTGGTCAGGTGAAGGTAGCCATGCAGTAAATTAAAACAAACAGTGGATATGGAGGACTACATTTTCAAGAAAAACAAACAAATGTAGCACAGTTGTTTAAAATGAACAGCTACTAAAGAAAAGATCATTTCTGAAGCTATTACAAGTAAATACATCACTCCAGGAGATCCTGCCACACAGAAGGGAGAACTAAGCTTTGCTGACCATGTAGCCTTTCACCAAAAGAAATCACTGTATTGTTGGTAGCCTCACTTCCATTTCTTATTTGCTTTTCATCACATTTCCTGTTGTGATCAATAAATACAATACATATCCAATGTGGAAGTGCATAATTTTATTTTCTTGGTGATTTCTTTGCATTGCTACAAAGCTTCCAAAGGATGAGCAAGTGAATGGTGTGAAGTCTGCATAACTTGAGCTACACTTAAACCGCTGAAACAGTTATCAGCATGACCAAGCTGGTCTTTGCAAGGCAAGCAAAGGGAGAGACAGAAGAAAGTAATTTTGAACCACTTGCTGTTTTGGCTTGTGTTTGTGTTTGCCTGTTTCTACCGTTCGCAAGTGCCTGCACTGTCCCTGGGGAAGATGCCTAGTTGGGCAGGTGCTTCATTTTTCTCCTTCACCCTTCTCAGAGGAATGCTACTAGAAAAGCTTCAGCTGGGTGTCCCAGAACATACGCAATAATGTGCTCTTTGTACGCACAAATGCTTTTCTCAAACTGTGGCTGTGAGCAGCTAATCACTTTTTAATCTTACTAGCCTATTTGCCTCAGCCGTATGTTGGGGTCAAAATTCCTGCTGATAAGATTAAAGGCTGTCTTTTACGGAGGCCTACATAAATGTTATTTCCACAGTGGCATTCATTAGAATAAAATGTAAAAAAAGATGCCAGTCTTCGTGCTGTGGGACACCAGCCAGCTGCTAATTGTTCCTGATCAAAAAAGTTCTCTATTTGTCATCGTTTAGGGGTCTTATGTGTGTTGATACAATTACATTTTACTCTCATACTGAACTCACCTGTATTTATATACGGTGTTTGAGCTAGATCTTTACTTTTTCAATACTGGACATCTGAAGTGTGGCTGTATTAGCCACATGTTTTGTCTTTAACTTTCTTATCAGGTTCTAATTTTTGATTTGCTTTTCACCTGATGTAAAATCTTCCTCTCTGGCAAAGAGCGTCACCTCAGATTTAATCCTCTCATAAGCTGACGTGTTTTCCCTATTGTCACACCATTTGTGACTCATTACTCCCTTCTGCTGACAAGTCATCCATCATATTAATATGAGCCCGAGAAGTACAAAGACATAATTCTAGCAATCTGTATTTAAAAATTAATCAACAAATGTTGGAGAAACAAAGTGGATAAGTCTGTTGTCTTACTGAATAATCTAAGAAGCAACATCTGCCAGAGAATGTACATTGGAATTGTGGCTTGACTATTTGAAGATGCTTTGTGCTCTGTCACCAGCTTAAGCATAAACAGAAGGACAAGATTAATTTCAGTTGCACCTGTGTCTGTCCTGTAGTGACTAAATGCTTTGGTTGCTTTAGCCTTATGTTGGCAGACTGATGAGACCCTTGGATGCAACCAGTGACATCTAGAAAGTCTTCTGAACCAAATCATGAACCAAGATAAAATATTCTTTCAAGCAGCAGAGATTACTTTGAAAGCCCTAGCTGAATGGCTAAAATCATATGAGAAATATGACTGATCTGGGAGCAGTGCTTTGCCAAAAGAGCTTTGTAAGTCATGCCTGCATATATGTCAAATAAGACTTGCTTGTGATGCCATTCCCAGTTGCGTGTGTCATGAATTATCTTCATTGTTCCTGTGTTGTGCAGTCTTAAGATAGAAATGCAAATTTCCTGATGTCATCTGGATGGCCATGGAGGGAAGAAAGTGAGGAATAGAATCAAAGAGAATATATTATTGGTGACAGCAGCTATACTAAGTGAGAGATGCAAGCATGAACTGAAGATCTTGTTAATGAGAGCATGGGGGGGAAAGCAGACCACCGTACAAGCTAAACCAGAGGCTGGGGGAAGGGGGTGGGGGTAAAGAAAGGCACTTGCTGAGAAGAACAAAATAGAGCTCATCTGATTCTGCAACCCTGGCCTTCTCAGCAAACAGAACCCACTCCAGCTGATATGGCCAAAAGCTCCCAAATCTTCCTCTTCCTATTGGCATGCTTCTCCTCAAGAGCAGAGGTGTTCTGAACTCTCATATTCTCATTAGTGATGCTAAAAATATTAGAGGGAATGCCATTTTGTAATGAATTAGTTATGACTTATTCTTTCATTTTCTAGTTTGCTGTTACTGTATCTTCTAGTATTTTAAGTATAAAATGTTTTCTTTTTTTAAAAAAAAGTTTCCAAGCAAAATAATATTCTTCCCAGAATATTTCTTCCCTAGGGATTTCAAAATTAACATGTTTTATTGTAACTTATGTTGAAGCCAAGACAGCTTTTGAATTAACTGAAGCCTTTGCCAAATAATATATTCATCCTTTTGCCAAGTCTAGTACAGGCTTGTAACAAAACAGCAACAGAAGAGATCTTGTGTTATATATCCATCCCTACCGCTGTTATGCAATACGTGTAAACAAGTCTGTGTCCTCATCTTGGCCTGTAACTTCATTTCACTGCTGCTTTAGTTAATTTTTATTACATTACTATTACAATCCTTATTTCTGTCTTTCCCTAAAGGCTCACAAACCACGCTGAAGAATTATGATATCACAGTACCATTGTTCTGAAGTTATGTACCTTTGGAAATGTTTGGTACCACTTCTATGTATTTATTATCTTTCTGTTGTAAAATTTCCAGACCCTTGGTTTATACATTTATGTAACATGTAAGCATCATTCCACTTTCTACTAATCATTCTTTGTGTTTAACTACTATTGGCATTCTTTCATCTATGATTAAGGTGATCCTCTCTGATCAATACCATTTCTAGGTGTAAGTTTTACACATGCTGTCTTATTAGTGTCTCTCTGCAGAGGTCTTGCCTTTATATTCTCTGCTCTGTCACATTTAGGACTCCTTCAAAATATTCTGAAATCATAAAATCCCTAACCAAAATTATCAAAATTAGCTGCATAAAAAAATAGCAAGAGTGAGATGGAAAACTGGATGTATACTGACTTTTTCTGTTATAGGAATATTACTTAAACTTTTAGTTTCTCTGCTTTCAAGTAGAAATAAAAGAGAGTATTTGAAATTACCAAGTATGTTACAAAGCACAAGGGCTCAAATCTTTTAGAAGCAGGCCTGCAGATGATATCCAGATGTGGGTAGTTTCAAAAAAGCAGACGGGAGTTCTTAGTAGATGCATCCATTATACCTTTGGAAATCTTTACCTAGAAAATAAACACTAAGAACTTGCTTTATCACTGTTTAAGCTTCAATACTCTGAATCTTCATGGTGTGTTGTAATAAGCTGTGCCCTGTATTGTGGGGAGAAAGACATCAGCATTTTAATGAATGGCTTTTATGAATGCAAGCAATGTGTCTCTCCCACTCATGTTACCATGCTATCTGAACTATCTCCCCAGACTCATCATGTATGTGTTTAAAAGCACACTATCATCAAATAAGGTCTGCAACAGAAATTATAAATGTCAGCAGGGGGAATACCAAAATGAGTGTTCAAATAGAAAGTTAAGATGAATTTGGATGTGCAATATATATCAGTTATTTTAGAAACTTAGGTGAGTGAATTCAGTATGAATCATACAAAAAAAGGAGTAATATGTAAGTCATATTCAAATTTTATTCTAAAAATTTCTGGTGTCACTTTGCTTTCAGATCAGGTAAGAATGATAATACATGTTGGTGAAAGCTCTTTCTGCCACTCTAGAAAGAAAAGTCATTTCTGAGATTCTCTTTGACAGCACTTCTAACAAAAAAAAAAAAAAAAAGACAGGACAGTGGAAATGAATTAGTATTTCACACAGAGAAACTATACAATCATTACAATCATTTCATCAGAAGCTTGCTTGAAAAATAGGAGTCATGTTGGGCAGGAAGGAATAGCTCCTTAGATGATCAGGTGTTTGAAAAGCAGTCACCCATTTGAAATAGTAGGGAGTTAAATTAGCCCATTTCTCTTAGACTGTTAATAAACAACCTTGTGTTCTACAGCACTCTTAATGCATGTAAGCAGACTGATTTTCAAAAAAGGCTCAAGTATAAAACTCTGCATAATTTATATCTATTTGTCCACTCCCAGAAAGCTCACATTTCGCATGAAGCTAGTATTAAACTAACTTGAGACTTCTTGCAGGATGAAATCTGTTTCCACAAGTGTCCCACTGCTCAGAAAAACTGCATACCTTCCTGACCTTTGCTAAAGCTGCTCAGGTTTTCCTGCTTTTCAACATGACTGCCTTTTAGTACATGTTCTTGGTGAACCTAATTACTACTTAGATTTCCTTTAGAATAATGGAAAACAGGAGGCAAAAAAGTGTGCTCTCTCTTTGAGATGAGCTACTGGAAATGAAAGTAAAGGGAAGAGGGTGAAAACAGTCTTGCAGGACTGAGGCTTTATCTTAGTGTATGAGATACATAGTCCTTAATCACTGAGCAGACATCAGAAGTCTGGTAATACAGGAGATCTACAACACAGTGACAAAGCCAGAGACATGTAGGCATGCAACCAGGTCCTTCCAGATAGACCTGTGGAGTGAAAATAATAATAAAGCATATAGTACAACCACTACAGCTGAAGAAAAGGGGATTTGTCTCCAATTTCCATACTGGCTAGGAGGATGGTGGCAGGGGGGAGGGATTTGCTGACTGTCAGCCGCTGGTGCCAGAAGCCATAGAGCACCCACAGTGTTCACAACTTCATTTCCATGGGAAACTTTCAACATTCTTCCTACCAAGAACAGCTCTAATGCATTACTGGAAAGCCCACATTTTAGGAAGAGCCAAGATCCACAGACAAAACAACCTCCAGTTCTAGCAGCCTTAACCTGCTGGGGACATGAGGTGCCTACGTGCAGTTTCTCCTCCATAAGCACACAACTGGATGAGAAGGACTGTGACGGTGATGATTTGAATTACCTCTTGCCAACAGCAGAAAGTCTGGCTTATTTCGAAGACAATTTATAAAGAAAAACTATTTATACAAATCATTTTCCAGGCAGTGCATATCTTCTAAATTTACATGTTGAGCTGCTAGGAAATATGATTGCTAACTGGGATATGGAAAGGTTAATAATTTTATAATTCTTTTTGAATGTGGGAATGCATTAATTTGAATAGAAATGTCCTCCTAGCTAAGGAATTGTCCCCTTCCTAATTAGCAATCATGATTCTGTCAGTTCTATGTATAAAATAAGTATCGGGCTAGAAAGCATTCTTGTAGTTCTTACTCATCTGTTTTGTGCATTTGTAATTTGAACACAGAAACTTTTTTGTGTGACAATGAGTAAAAACAACATCAGCAATTTTCTTAAGGCAGGTATAAGCCTATGCCTCTAGCAACAGTGGTTTCAGTGTTCACTTATAATGTACATCAAGAACTGCAGCTATTCTACAGAATATTAGTACAAGAACTAATTACTTTTTTTTTCCTGCATTTTTCTTTGTTCAGAATCTGATGGTTTCCTACTTCAGACGTGGAATTTTTTATTTTTTTAATTTTAAAGAAAAAAGGATGAATCCTCTGCAAAATGAACAAGCTTCATTTGAATTCTTCTCTTGTAACAATGTATTTATGGATCTAGTTCGTTCTTGCGTTTTGGGAAAGGCTTACTGCAAAACACTTCAGCTCCTGTGCACTGGATACCAACAATTTCATTATAATTTCATTCTATAAAGCTCAGAAGCTGGGAATATTGAATTCAGATGGGGCCAGTCCTGAAAACCACAGGGCAATGAGGCCCAAGTTTAACAAAGCACTTGTTTAACTACAAGCAAATTCAGAGTCAGATGGCAGATAAGAAAGCAACTTTTATACTTAAAATTTATCACACGTTTAAGTGCTTTTTTGGACAGAGTCCAGAGTTCTCACCACTTTGCAGGACTGAGCACCCATAACCTGCTCACCTGCCCAGGTCTGAGCCCAAACTCGTTGAAGTCAGGGAAAGACTCTCTCACTGTTAATGGACGTTGTTATCTTCATCAGCCTTTGAATGAGGCTCTTTCACTGCAGCATTTTTTCTTAGCTTTCCTGAACACTTTGTTTCTTAAATTTAAATGACGGGAGAGATGCAGATTTCAACACAACTTTGTTTTTCCTGTCTCTTAAATCTCCTCCTAAAATTTTTACAATATTATTCCATTACTTCTGTAACTATTTCTATTATCTAAGTCCTTAATAATGCATATTGCTAATACTTCTTCACTTTCTCTCTCTCTCTCTCTCTCTCTTTTTTTTTTTTTTTTCTCCTTTTCTCTTCAGGGTGACTGGTAAAAGATAACAGTTCATTAACCCTGCCATTATAAAATTCTTGTTAATTTGATCATCTTCCTCATTTATCAGTGGACCTGTTTTTCCCTGGTTCTTCGTTTATGCCTCTTCCATTAAACAGCTTTTTGCAACCATCCTTAGCTTTGCTAGCTAGCAATAACTCATGGATTTTTTCTTCTCTCCACCTTCTCCTGTCCAAGTCTGGTTATTCTGTGCTCTGTCCTTCTTTTCCTCCCCTTTCCCAGTGTGGTTTCTCCTTTCCTTTCAGCTCTCTGGGAAGCAATGGTACATGCACATTTTTAGTCGTCTGTGGTATGGTGGTTCTTTCCCTTTCTTTGGGCAGCTCTGGAAGTGTGGACAAGACAAGAGGTGCACCCTGGATATGTTCCTGTGAGGAATTTCCTCACTCTTCAAGCTATTTTACTTTAGAGTACAGAGCACATCAGCCTTGGGGACAAGCTGCTTTTACTGTTGACAAAATGTGAACTCAATTCATTTTAAGTGCCAATATTTAGTTCACATTATAAATCAAGAACTGTGGAGATGAGGGTACAGAAGAGGACCTGTGGGTCCTGGTGGACAGCAGGATGACCAACAGCCAGCACAGTGCCCTTGTGCCTAAGGCCAATGGGATCCTGGGTTGTATCAGAAGGAGCATGGTTAGTAGGTCAGGAGAGGTTCTCCTTCCCCTCTACTCTGCCCAGGTGAGATTGCATCTAGAATATTGCATCCAGTTTTGGACCCTCAGTTCAAGAAGGACAGGGAGCTGCTTGAGAGAGTGCAGTGCAGAGCCATGAGGATGATTAAGGGAGTGGAGCATCTCCCTTAGGACGAAAGGCTGAGGGAGTTGAGTCTCTTTAGCTTGGAGAAGACTGAGGGGTGACCTTATTAATGTTTATAAATATGTAAACGGCAAGTGTCTGGAAGACGAAGCCAGGCTCTTCTCAGTGATATCTAATGATAGGACAAGGGGCAATGGGTGCCAACTGGAACATAGGAGGTTCTGCTCAAATATGAGGCAAAACTTCTTCACAGTGAGGGTGACAGGACACTGGAACAGGCTGCCCAGAGAGGCTGTGGAGTCTCCTTCTCTGGAGACATTCAAAACCCGCCTGGATGCGTTCCTGTGTGACCTGATCTGGGTGTTCCTGCTCCAGCAGTGGGATTGGACTAGATGATCTTTCAAAGTCCCTTCCAATCCCTAACACTCTGTGATTCTGTGACCAGACTTATTTATGCTGAAAGGAGGAAATAAGGAATTCCCTAGTGTTTCAGTACCCTCACACTACTTTTTGTATGCCATGTTTGGAGGTATATTACATATTACTACACAAGTTTCTCCTATGAAACATCTACTTCTTGTCCAAGTAAAACTACAAAACTGGCATTAGTTTCAGTGTGACAAGAAGGCCTTGCTAGCTTTGCTACCAATGGGTGGAAAGCAGGCCTGCTCTCTTCCTTCAGCTATGCAGGTCTGAGCCCTGGGGTCTGCCATTTTGCACCCTACTATTTCACATGTCCTTTACAGTAAATGCACAGTCATGTTTTGTTCTTACAATATGCTTTTATTGAATATTGCTGATGGGTGCTGCATAATGCACCAGATGCAGAGCTGCAGCTGCTAAAGCCTCCCTGCAGATTGCTCCCTCAAGCACTGCTAATTCTTTGCTATTTACCTGAGTAACTCTAGTCCAAAAGAAACCCAGCCAACGCCACCCAAAAGAAACCTCCTTTATGCTCCCCTGATTTCCTACATCTGGAAGATTCATAGTTTGGGTGTTGCCAGTCTGTGCTCACAAGGGGTAGGAAAGTCTGTAGCTTAACATCTTTTGTACTCTTACACATAATCTCTATTTATGTTACCAAAGTAGTAGGATTAGAGTAAAAACACTGAAGTAGTCCCAGCAGGAATGGCAAAAACAACTCTATTGCTTATTTCCCTAGAGCCCTCATCATGTTTAAACCTCCCAGTTTCTCAGATTGTTAGCTGAAGAAGAACAAATCATAAAAGAACAAAGATAAACCTCACCAACTTGAATGGAAGAAAACCCACAGCTGTATCAGCTGGATCTGTGTCAGCATCTCCTATTTAAATACTTATCTCTGGCAAAGATTTCTGAATGTTCTACTTATACAGAGTTCTTCTCAGCCACATTGCTGGCTAAAAACCAAGTAGGCAAATGCTGGTTTCTACTCTTGTGAAAAGGAAAACTTGCCCATTCCAAAGCATTTACTTTCTTCTATAAAGTCTTAGTGAATACTTTTGTATGACAAGACCCCAAAGATTCAAAATATGTGCAGGGTTCTATACAATTTAATAAGAAGGCAGAGATTGTAGTCATTAAATCCAGTCCATCTCTCTATATAGATCAAGGCTCTTCAGGCACAAGGCACATCTTCACAAATGTGTTAGACTGTAGGTTAAGCTGAGAGAAGACTGCAAGAGGTTTTGACCTTTGATGAGGTAAAAATTCAACATGGAGGATGAGATTAATGACAGATGTAAAAAGATTGGACACACAAACTGATGGGATGATGCTACGTTGATTTCTATCAGGCATTTGATTGCAGGAGTCCATTCCCAGGAAGGCATTACCATGCACAGGTTTACCTGATCTGTGGGTATACGTATCGCAGAAAACAAGGAGTCATCCAGCATTTTCTTTATAAATCCATAGACCTTGAAGAAGACATAGGAAACATGATAACCTTCTCCCTAACATACTCTATCTCTTTTAAATGTTTCCATGTTGCCAATTGGAAATAAGGACCAGAGACAAAAGCTCATCGAACCTGGAGTTTTCTCCTTTTCACCGGAACAAATTCTCACTCACCTCCTCTAATGTGGGGATCCTGCAGAGAAAAGATGCTCAAAATAAATAAAAGCCCCCTCCCCAAATTCAAAAACACTGTGAAGCTGATGTTTAATACTTGTATTCATTGTTCACAGAGCATCATGGTTAGCAGGACCATCTAGAATACAGGCAGGTCATGCATGATGCATGCTTAATGCATGAAATCCCGAGTTGTCTTGAGAAGTATACTTCCAGCTCCCATTCCTAAACAAATTAAATGTTTTAATGACATATGCTATTCAACATTTTATAGCCATCAGGAATAAACAATAATTTTGTTTTGCATTGTTGATAGACCTCAGCCATATATATATATATATGCTTATAGTATCTACTCCATATAAAAACAGTTTTGGATAAATTATCTGTGTGAATGATAAAAGACCCTAACTCAGAGCTCCTACGCTCTTTTGACTCTTATCAGAAATGTGTCTTTCTCTGTTAATTTTTTCCAGAGTGTACTGTAAAATGTGACATAGCTGCATGCCACTTATAACAGGATCAATATTTGCTTAATCCTCTCACTCTGAATTTTTTCCCTTGCATTCTCTTTTCTAAAGCCCCACTTGCATGCCAGCTGGGACACTGCAGTGACAAGGGGACTGGGACTAGGAATGGGGGTGAGTAAGAGGGAAATGGAGAGGGACGGGGACCTCTCTTTGCGAATACAAGGTTTCCTCTTGGAGCTATCATTAACAGCTCCCACATCTCTCCTTTACTTTCTGTATCCAGCATGGATCTTAGTCTTACATAAGTTAGTATATCTTGACAGGGTGGCTAATAAGTTAACATGACCTAGATTTTTTTAGTTATATATTGCCTCTAAACAGATGTGACAAAATAATATTTAATCACTGGAACATTCTTGACATCCACTGGGCTGAATGCCTAAAATTCACCACTCATATCAGAAGTGTATGATTGCAAAAGAAAGAAAAAAAAAAAAAAAAAGTATATTTGCCTATTTCCTCAATTGTTGAGGAACCATAGACACACAGCTGCTCTTTTTCATTACTCCATAGCACACAGAGCATAGTATTCACTGCTAAGCAGAATAATTACAGGGGAAAAAAAAAAAAAAAAAAAAAAAAAAAAAAAAAAAAAAAAGAGAGATGAAGAGAGAAGAATGACTTGTCTAATTAAGATAATTTGTTTAGAACTGGGAAATTTGTGATCCTTCCATCCATACCTATTGTTCACTTGTATTGTATTTGCTTCTCCATCGCTGAAAATAAGCTTAGAGATTTTTTGTTATGTTTTATTTTTCATCAGAGAAAACCACCAGTTTTATTCATTTGTCATTTATGGTGTGCATTCTTCTGTGCTCTTTGTCAGACTGCATTGGCATATTATTTGGCTACTAAGAAGTGTTATCTGACACCGGAGTGAAGTGGGGGTAGAAAGGCAAATTGACTTTTTCAACCCATGACCATGGAGCCACATCTGGAATTGTGGGATGTCTACAATAAATCCCATCTTATTATCCTGCGTATGAAATATAACTCAGTTAATGACCATATGGAGCAGATTAATGTGAGCAGAGTCTAATTTAGTAAAGACGGGAAAAAAAATGAAATTTCTTACTTAATTATCTAAGGCAGAAATAAAGCAACAGACAGCATAACAAGAGGATCATATTTAAGGGGCTGCCCATCAAATGTTTTAATGGCATATAGGAACCAAGGCAGATCTGAAAATTCCTGGCATTGTCAAAATACTTGTAATATGGCTTTGTATTTAAAAACATTTGGCTAACATTTTTGAAAATTATTTAGTTACTAGGGATATCTTGATTTTTCTGTCTGTCCATCTTGCAGTACCTCCAAAGGGGATGATTTTTTGGTGACTATATACAGTAATTATTGAATTATTTCAAAGTGGAATAAGTTAGACTCTCCAAAAATCAAGGCACACCTGACTTGCTCAGAGGAGGATGTACATGAGGCAAAAGACAAAATAAATCCAGATGCTGCTTGTTCCCAAGTGGTATTCCAGAAATTTATCTCATCTGGGATAGCAGTCTTCTGTCATCTTAATAGATGTAAAAGCAACTTTCAAGTATCATGTTCTATCTGTATGGGCAGTGGGCCATCACTATATACATCACTGCTTCTGATTCCCTATCCAACCCAGGCAATTCCTTTGATTACTACTGCAGCCCTTAGAGACCATTTGTTTTCTCATATATTCAGATTAGCCCTGCTGTATGACTGCTATAGTAATACCTATGAAGAGTGTTTTTTCTTTCACAAAACCAGTTTTAAACTGATTTTTTTCTGTGCCACTGAAAGGCCCCAGCAGCTGTGGACCTGGTTCTGAAGTATGTTGTGCAGACTCAAAGAAAAAGGCACTACTGTCTGAGAACTAAAAAATGAGATAAGTGATTTGTAAAAATCTGCAGAGAAAATGAACATAATTTTATATCAGGGTTTACAGTTGCACAGTAATTTTGAAGTCTGTTTTGCTTCTTGCTGCTCTTTTTCATTATCAAGTTAGAAGTCATGTAAGTAAAATATAAAACAATGTTTTAATTTTTTATTTCATTTTTACCTACAACCCTTAAATCTTGTAAGATACAGGAAACAACAGACAGCTTTTATTTATTATTTATTTATTTATTTTTTATTCCTGACAGACTTCCTTCAGCTTTACCACCAACCCAGCTACAAAACTGATTTATATCGGTGTTGTCACATATATGACATTGGATGGCTTGGATTATGTGTAGCAAAATGTAATTAAAGTTACTTATTCCATGAGAGAGGTTGATTCACCAAGGAAAAGAAGATTTGCCAATCCAGAAATGAGGATTAAGGGAGAAGGATGTTTGCAGAGACTTGAATGCATTAATTTTTGTAACAGCTTACATAGCAATTCCAAGACTTGTATTGTGTACAGTAGCTACCGTGTAGCTACTGCTTTCCTTGATGTGAAATTAAGAAGAAAGAGTGTACCTGTGTGGAATTAGATGCAAGAATATTTTATTTTGGAGTCAAAAGACTGGATAAGAGTAGCTGATAGATTGCAGTCAAGGAGAGAAGTGGCCAGGTCACAGATGGAAAAAAAGATATATATATATATATGTTCCATCTTGTCTTTTGGGACTGCAGTTGACTGAAAATTAAATGGTTGACAATGATATTTTCCCATATCTCATTGTCTCACAGTGCTTGTTGGGCTTTTGTTGCCTTGGGCTCACGATGAACCAGATCTGAGAATGAGATAGAAATGTCACTCCAATGCTGTCTGTTAGCTGTTGAGTCTCAACCAAAGGGTCTTAAGCCAGCCACAGCAGTTAACAAAGAGAAAAAACGTCTGTGTAGATGTGTAATAGAAGAAAAATATTCTTTAGGAAAAAAAAAAAAAAAATCTTTAGAAAAAAATATATTATTTGGAAAAAAAAATATATTCATTAGAAAAATAGTCATTATTCTCACATCCTGTGGGTCTGGACTGTGGTAACAGAAAAATACCCAGAACAAATCATGTTATCTTGATACCTGCAGTGGGAAACTCTGCATTTCCTTCTGAGTCTAGTAAGACGCTGCTCCTGTCAAACAAATACATCTTCATTAATAAATGCATGTATTTAATAATCACTGTAAAAAGGAACCCAAAACACATTGAATTTGTGGAAAGACTTCAGGAACATGAGTCATTGTTTTTGTTCTTTGGAATCAGATTTAAGTTTAACCTTAATCCTCAGGGGTTATTTCTTCGCTCGTTTCTCCACACAGACCTGCTCGTGGCTCTGGCTGGGGTCTGCAGCCCGTGGTGCACAAATTCTTCCTAAAGCCATTCACATGCTGGCTGGCTGCATTTGCACTAGCTGCCCAGCCCTTTACCCATCTGCTCACTTCAATTGTGGTAGCAGTCCCAGTGCACTGGATGCATAATTTCCTGCCTGTCACCCAGAACAATCCACAGTGATTGGTCATGTGTTAAATATGGGTCCTTGCAAGCATTGCAATATTTCTTTTTATGCTGCTGAAGGATCTCAGTCACGTGACAGGTGTGTTTTCCACACGCTGAAAATCCTTGACTTGATTTTATACGAAGCCATATGATACATTATTTTTCCTGGATAGTTTATTTGTAGAGCCTGAAGTATGAAAAGAAAATCGTGCAGCTGGCCTGAGTTAAACGCAACTTTGCATTTTGTCCTGTCAATGGTGTGTGCATAAGTGATTTCTTTGTGAATACAGATTAAGGTTTTTTTAAATTCAGGGATTATTATGAGGGCTGAGCTTTCTTTCAATCCATGGTTTGTTGGGAAAATGAGAGCAGCTCCCTCTGAACCTTATGTCCTACAGTAACCCCACATGGGCTCATTTCATCTGGTTCTGCAAACGTGTGTCCATTGCACAGAGCAAGTGGCTCCTATCCAATGCTTTCATTTCGGCTATACTTCGTGATAGAGTGTGTGGGACACGATACTGAAAATGCACTGAAGGCAAGGGGATTGTTTTAGTGGGAGTTCTGAGGTGTCTTTCCCTCAGCTTCAGCCCATCCTGAGAAGTAGCATAACAGCTGGATCTTGGGCCTGCTGCTGGTGCATCATTTCTGGAGAGCTTGACAGTGCTTCCCAGACCTTGTACACTGCCACTGTCTTAGCCACAAGGTGAAAGTTACCTATGAACCTTCAGGTGTTTTTTTCTTAACTATTTAGTTATTTGCATACTTATTTTTTAAAAAAAGTTCTGGCTATTGGTCTCCTTTCAAAGTTCTCTGATACTTTTGGAGCTTATCAGACCACCAGTCTCTTCAGGAAAGTATTAGAGAAGAAAAAGAAACAAATCAAAACAACAACAATGACAAAACACAGGAAAACCATCAGGCCACCACATACACAGGTTAAGAGCAGATTGGCCAACCCACATTCACAATATGTTGGACATTGTTTCTGTAATGAAGAATACATCCCCTACACCGCTGGTGATTTGTACTGAGTTGGAAGATGTTGAAGTGACATGCAAAATGCTACTGAACATCTGTTAATACTAAAGATTACAGGAAATTTGTGAAATTCTTCATTATATGGAATCTGAAACCTCTATATTTGAGTGATCTGCAGCTGCATAGGAGCCCACCCGAATTTGTGCAGAAGCTGTTCTCTTATTGCCTGTGCTCAGTTAATTCATCTGCTCTTGAGACACTCTGAGTATGCTGAATCCCCAAAATGTTTATTAGTGTATCTGAGCAAATGCTTTAATATAGTGTGGAGGTATGAAAAATAACAATAGATTTAATTAAAAGCCACTGGATTTAGAAAATTAAAACATGAAAGTTAATGAAAAGGAAAGGTAGACAAAATCTAAGCGCGGAGTTTAGATCACTTTTTTAACCTCTATCCAAATTTTCTTTAAGTTGCAAAAAAGGATTTGTTAAGAAAGATTAAATGATCATTGACTAATCAATCAATGGCATTTCCTGCCAATTCCTTTTTGAATGGTGTATGCCAAATGCCAGTTAATCACACTGGTATCTTTTTAGACATCTTTTCAGGAATCAAACAAAACCAACTGCATGTAGACTCTAGTACTCACTTGACTATTCAGTAATTAGCTCCTGTTGTTGTAATTAACATTAAATCTAGGTTTTCGGAAATGGACACTAGAGGACAGTGAAAACAGATCACTCAGCATAAATTCACACACAGACTATTTGATTTGCAAAAGTTTGTGTCTGCTCTTACAATGATTTGTCCTGCAAGTGCTTCATAATCTCAGACATTACAGAAACTATGGAAGGATTTGTACAATCTTATTTAATTTTGAGAATGAGGCAAAGCCATTTGTTAACCTTTAATTCATACCCTTGCGTGAGAATGCTCTGAGAAGAACTATTTAGAGGAGCTAATCGTGTTATACTGTTTTGTTTTTAACCAAAACTAGTGTTTAAAGGTTGTGCATTAGCTATACTAAGTGCTATATAAATCTGTGTGCTCTCAAAAATCATGTGCTATGTCTATCAAATGATATCCCTACAGTGATAGTGTCTTTTTTTTCCTCTTGCCTGTGCTTCAGTTCCTTTTCTGTATGACAGAGATATCATCCACTCATCTCACAAAGAGTGCAATGAAAATTAATTAATTTTTGCAATACACCCAGGTATTAGGGTAATGAGATTCTAACCCTCACGCCCACAACTTTCTGCAATATCTGATTCCTTTCTCTCTTACTGATTCCTATTTTAATTTTAGTATTCACCCCTTAGAAAAAATGACACATGTTCAAAAGTCCAGACAAAATTAAGAATAAAAACATTGACCAACATCAAACATTTCTTTTACTTGGGATAAAAACTTTCACTTTCAGCCTTTTTAACCGTCTTTTGTTAATAAAATAAATGTGTTATTTTCCAAGTTAAGTGGTCTGAAAACTTTAATCCTTCCCAAAAATCTTCTCCTCTTCTTCTATTTTGCAGCAAACATATTTGTTAAATCCAGTTTGAGGGCACAAAACCATTTCGTTCTTGGAACATTTTATCCTATCTCCTTAAGCTAAAATTGTCCATGAATTGCTAGCCCTGGTCTCTAATAAAATAAGCCCCAGATGCTTTGAATCAATGTAGCTGAGAGATTTGCACAGGTTTCTGATTCAGGTGAGAATTCTTTGGGGTTGGATCCAGGGCTTACTCTTTTCCTGCCTCCCTGCCTCCCTTCCTCCCTTCCTCCCTTCCCTCTCCCTCTTTCAGAATGTATGCCTGTCCTCTTCCTTCCTTCCATTTGTTTTGTGGTGAAAAATGACTGAGGCAGCAGTGCAGAGGTAAATCCAAAAATGCTATGAACAGAAAAGAGCTTCTTTTGCTGAGCAGAAAAGGAGTAAGTAAGAGAGAGTGAATTTCATCAGTTGCATGGACTGGCTTTTAACTGCTCAGCTTGGTGCAAAATGACTACAGAAAATAGCAAACAGTAAAGCTTTCTTAAGGAGACTTTGCATTCATTTCATTTTTTTGCATAAAACAGTTTTCAGTGTGAAATGTTTGTGCAATTGCCATGCAGTCTTGTGCTAACATTCTGCCTCATTTTCAAATTGGAACACAAGGGAGATGTGTAATTTCACACTATAATCACAACTTGATCCGTAATATTCTAGATATTATGATAATAGCTAAGAGAATGTGAAAGTAAAATGCATTCTTATCTAGAGAGGTGAAAATCAGTACACAGAAGAAACACATAGTGAAAAATATCGTAACTTAGCATCCTATCTCTTTAAACTGTTTTCGAACTGCAGCAGTTAGATTTAGATGTTGGAAAGCTAGCTTAGAGGAGAGCAATTCATTAAAAGCTGCGTAAGCTCATGTTCCTGTAGAAGTAATTATGTGGTCTTTACTGTGAACTTAATACTATCAATATAGATATCATAGCTTCAAAAGGCTAGATCTAGAAAAAGAAATGTTTTGCATCTATGCAACTAAACTACTCCAAACACTTGTTGATGAAGCAAACATTCACAAGACAAAGTAGTAGTGAATGATGTGTCTTTGACTACAGGTATTTTGGTCATTCTTGTATCCCATAAACCAAAAGAATTAAAAGATAGCTGTTTTTTAATCCAATCAAGTATCTCTACAAAATGTTTACCATGTAGAATGCGTACATATATAGGTCCTTATACATATTTGTGGGCATCACTCTATAGCCTATTCAGCCAAGGCTTGTGTCTCAGGTTCTTCTTACCCAACCAGTGATAGCTTCATGAAGAGGTGTTATTCTAGCATTCAGGGACTTAGTGAATTTTCTTTCCCTTGCACCCTTAGTTTGTCCTCCACCCCTGTGGTGTATACAGGGGATGATTAGGTTTAAAATTAAGGATGCATGTTGCTTTCTGCAGACACATTTGCAGAAAACTTGATAAGAGATTCAACAGCTTTTTCTAAAAATTTCCACTTATGTTTCTTTATTTTCTGTCTGCTTCCAGCCATTAAAATTTGTTTTGAAGGTAGATGGTTTTAGGTAAAGAAACTTGATATTCCTAGAAATTAAGAGAATGAAATATGTGTATTCCCCCTAGGGAGAAAGGGGGATATTTTCTGCCGTGTATTGTAAGATAGTGATGGAAATTCTCATTTAGCAGATTCCATTTCTAGTAATGAAATATTACTATTACCTATTCTTACATAATTTTTGGAAACTGTGGCTCTTTTTCAAGATTATTTCTGCGTAGTTACTGTAGAAATATAACTCACTGTTAAGTAAAAAAAAAATTAAAAAAAAAATAGTTCCTCTGTGTTACCATTTATAGGAAAGTATGATTTTGTTTGTTTGTTTTTGTTCCAGGGATTTGTGACATCCAAGAAGTCAACAAACAAATGATGGCATTGCAAGTGTTCCTGTATTCTGTCAAGAACTTCTCAGTCTTCATGATTGCTGTGTTGCTGTGGTGTAGCAGCTGTCTTCTTACTGATATCCAAAGGTAGGGGTGCATACTATCTTCTACTAAACCATACAAGGTAGGAATTATTTTTCTAGTGATTTCAACTTTAGCTTCTAAACTCATTAAGAAAGCACTGCCTATAGGTTCTGGCAAAAATATTTCATGTGATATCATCCACTCTTGCTTGTAGTATTAGTCTGCTTTCCACAGAAGTATTTCTATTTCTTCAGCCTAACACAAACACATACATGTTGGTATAAGTTGCCTCCAAAAAGGCTGTTTCAACAGTTTGGAGGTGAATTTCACAAAATAACTGCTTCACTGGGGAAAAAAGCTGATTTATTGCTTTATTGTTTTCATTTGAAGCTTGAGGCTCTGCAGTCAGAAACAAAAAAGGAACCGATGCATCATGAGAGAGATGTATCCAGGGAATGAGTGCCTCTTTTGACAAGTGTTTCTGACAGTTGACAAACTGTTGCTGCCCTGTGAATCTGAGGGGTGACTGATGTTAGCAAACTCACCTCTCAACCCCCTCAGATAGCACTGGAAACCTGAAGGCAGGTAGAGACAAGCATTGCCACTGCTGCCAGGTTGCCCTTCCAGAGACTGTGAGAGAATTTGGATAGGAGCTGAACAGCAAACATGAGGCTTTCCCAGCAGGTGGCTGGGCATTCTGAAGATGTTGGCTCTAATTATCAAATCCTCTGTTTCAGGTGACAAACAGCCCATAAATCTGAGCATCAAGCATCTGTCCTTGCTAGTGAGCTTTTAAGTTAATATGGGTAAAAGATATTCTCTCCTATAACCACCAAAAAATATAGGTGAAAAAGTGTTAGTAACTGCTTGTACAAATCTGGATTTAAGCCTGAACTATGTCAATTGGCATTAAAGTACATTACTTTTTTTGCAGTCATGTCACCCTGAGATGCACAACATGAATATATCACCCGCTCAGTGGGACCAAACTCTCAATTTTCTGCCCATTTGTGCCCTGCAAAGACAGGCTACCTCAGGAACAACAGATATCTTGGTATCTATTGCTTATGCTCCTGCTAGAATTTTATTCCTATTTTAAAAATGTGATGCTATTGTCTGTATTCTGTCTAATGCATACTAAAACATTCCTCTGATGTTAAGTGCATATGCAGACATATATTAAATAAAAGCATGATTATTATTTAATACTTTTTTAAATATTAAAAAAACAACAACACTACTCTGTAAAAGACTGCTCAAGCTGGAGAATATACAACCACTAATTATCACAGATACCTCTGTTTCAGGAAGTGACAAAGCTGCTGATCCCTTCCCCACTACTCTCACTGTAGAGAGGTAAATACTATTTTCAGCCTCCCCACAGCCTTCAGGTTCTACAGTGGTGCACGACTTAATTATATAGCTTTGTTTGAGAGTGAATTACTGTTTGATAGTATAAGATTTAAAACCTATGAAGTCACATCCCTCAAGTTCTAATCTGTGTTTTCAGAGTTCTGTAAGCAGACTTTAAGTATGATTATGAATGTATCTTGTGTGTGCATCTGTATTCAGTATGCTAGAACTGGAGTCCTTCATAGATCTAAATGTAAAATTTCTACCTGTAGAGAACCTAAATGATTCCTGGGAGGGTATTTCTGCAAGTCACAAAATTATTGTCAGAAAAGCTGCAAGCTTTCTTTTTTAGACTCTGCTCAGATATTTAGTCTGTTGATAGGAAATCGAATAAACTTGAATAAGTTAACATGAAAAATTTAAGCATGGTTATCAGCTCATCTTAATTGGTACAATTAGTGAGCTCAGTGGAACTCTCTAGATTTTCATATTGTGAAAATTTTGCCATTTGGTGGTGGATATGTGTTTCCCTGGGTTTTTCTCATTTCCATTCCTCACCTCTGCAGAAAAAGTAGATTGCTTCCCCTCCCCAGCCCCCTGCCTATTGCATATTAAAAGCAACATGAAAAATGAATAGCAGGAGTGTCAAATTATTCTGAGTAATCAAGAAAGCTAATTATGAGTTTTAATATTTACTTTTAAGAGCAATTAGCCATTGAAATAAAAATGCCTGGAGAAAAACTGGGTTTTCCTTCTTTTGATGTCCTAAGATCTGGCTGTCTTTTTAAAAGAGAAGCTATAGCTCAAACCAGTTAGTTTTAATGTAGATGTTTCTAGATTAGATTTTAACACCTAGTCTAGTAAAGCATACAAAATATTTATAACAGTTCCTTTTACCTAGTGAGCTTACAAATATCAGAGGGAACATTTGTTCTTTGGCACATGAAAAGGATTAAATGCTGTTTCTTATTTGTGTTACAACAGCCATCAGAGAGGTGGAATCATCTGCTGAGGTCAATTAAAAAAAAAAAAGTGTTGTAAGAACCAATTATGTGATTCAAATCTTGGCAACACTTAGGAAAATGGATTGTGTGAGATGGCTTCAGTTAAAGCAGGACCCTTTCCTGAACTTGGAAACTAGAGGCATCGTAACAAACTCTGAAATACATTTTGCAGTTCAAAAAGGACAATTGAACTGTGTTACCTGGTTGAAACATTTCACTGACTCTGGGCTTTCTCTGGTGAATACATTTTTATTATGGTTATATGACCCTGTTCATCACTGACTATTTGACAGATCAGACATGGAGATGGGTCTTTTAAAGATATTTGGTGCTTGTCCCCATAGAACAAGATACAGATTCTCCTTTGTGTTGTGCAGATGCCGCCATAAGTCACATTGTCATGTTGGCACAGTATTTCATGTGCCATTGACCTCTCTGAGAGCAGGCAGAAGTGAAGAGCTTTGAAATTCCCTGAATTCTTCAGTCTGAATTGATGCTGTGACAGCTATGTGAGGGCCATAAACTTGAGGAGTCACCCTAAAGTTACAAGATGTGGAAATTTTAAAAATCTTTTTCTGTGTAGAACCACACTTGCCCTGCATACTTCTATTCAGTAATGTAGTCAGGCTCAGGATAATTATTTTTATGCTTCTTTTCAACACCGAATACTGCCTGTTACTTGAAATAACTTTATTAAGAAAATTTGGGGGTTATCAGATGCTCGCGTGTTAACATTTATGGCTAGGGCTGATGTAGCCTCTCTTGACTGGTAGACTAGAGTAATTTCTGAATGCATTAGGAAAGAGTGAAATAAATCTCAGCCATCTAAATGAATATTCAGTGAGGTCTACAAAAATGTTCCTATTCATATATTATAGGCTGAAACAGCCTCGGGAGGAGCTAACTGTAGTTTGGCAGAAGGGATGTAGCAAGTGCAGAGCCTTCTTCCTTTTAGTGCCATTACCCATAGCAGAGAACTGTCTAAAGTGTAATGCAGAGCCCCACTTACAAAGCTGCTTGCAGCTGGACCCAAACATTTAACAAATCTCCCCCAGCTTCTGTCTTTAATGCAAATGTGCAAAGCAAGTAAAAAATGCTGTGCTTTGCTGTTGCTGACTGTTCACTGCAGATTTTCAAGGTTCTGAGAACTGATAGAATAAATAGTTTAAATATTAGCTTTATAGTATAGGCTATGCAAAATCTCTGCTACATTACAGAAGAAAATAAAACAGGAGTCTGCTGAGAAGATAAAGGACTCAGTTTTCTTTGTGATATGTCACTGTACAGTAACAGCTACTAGTGTGAGCTGTAGTTAATCCAGTGCTGCTCATGGAAAGGAGGGTAGATCTCAATGGAAAGATGACAAGATTGGTA
The DNA here is from genome assembly GCA_011076525.1 of Nettapus auritus. Taxonomy (NCBI): domain Eukaryota; kingdom Metazoa; phylum Chordata; class Aves; order Anseriformes; family Anatidae; genus Nettapus; species Nettapus auritus. The sequence continues at coordinate 31,610,340 of CM021768.1, read as the reverse complement.
AAACCCAGCCCCCCTCCTTCTCACAGCCATCTCTGTGTTGCTGATGCTGAGTTTCATTATTGCTAATGCTTCTGCAAACACATGTGCTTCTGATAGCACTCATCACCAAAGTATCTGAATGGTGATCACAGGAAAAAGCAAGAATGGCCATAGATGTATGTGCTCTATGGCCAACCTCCTTCCACGCTCAAGGTTTCCTTAGAACCTGCCTCCTGGCACCCTGATGCTGACAGTCAGTCTGCAAATGTCTGCCTGTGTCTGTTTTAAGTTGCCTCTTGTTGCAGGAGACAAATGTCTGTCATTTGACAGGTGGCCTCTGGTTATGCTTGGGGTCCTGCTTGAGGCAGCACTGTTGTACAGCCTTCAAGTTTGATCTATGAGAGATCCCTGGGGAAGCCTAATGTGGTGATATGGATGCAATTTTAAAATCTTTTTGCCCCTCCTTGGAGAGTGCTGAGAGTTGGTTTGCTATGGGAAGTCTAGGAGCAACTGGTGTTGCTCAGGGAGATGCTTCTGTTTGAAAAGTGAAGGATCCTAAGCTGTCCTGCATTGTTCTCATAACAGCAGCAGAGTGGGCACATCTGGATTTATCAGTTACAGCCCTGTTAACAGGCACAGACATTCCATATATCCTGACAGCTTCTTTCATTAAGTAGAAATTTAACTACTTGGTATTTGGCAATAGAAAAATCTCTTGGAGGTAGGTGAAGCGAGGAGGAAGAGTAAATTTATTATTTTACAATTCCTGGCAAAACTTTCAAATGAAAACTTAGCTTTTGGTACCATTACTTCCACTTATTTGGTCTGTATGGTGGTATATTTCCAATGCCTCAGCATGTGGGACTACCTAAACTGTGATGATCTGATCCTTGGCTGACTTTTTTTTATGTTGTATTGTAGCCAAATAGTAGATAAAGAAGAGAAAAATCATAGCAATTTTACTTTCTATTGCTACTCAGGACTGCCTGAAATGAGATATATATATTTTTCTCGGGTGTGTTGTTGTGTTGTTTTCCACGGGAAAGAAAAACTATATAAGGATGCGAGGTATATGCTAAATATGTCACTCATCTAATATACCAGTCAGTGAAGACATGCCAAGACTAAATTCCAATCAATGAAAAACTGCAAGTTGCAGTAGTACTTTAAACATATTGCCTTTTTTCTTAATTAACACAGAAAGCTTTGCCAAGAAGGGGCAATTTTTCTGTTCAATTTTAAACAGAGAGCCAAATAGGAGCACCCTGAGTGCACGAAGCTTGATGATGGTTCCAGTGGAAGATCCACACGACCCAAGCTCTATACCACAAATCACCCTGCAGCCATCCACACCCAGAAGTTAAATTTCATAAACATAAAATGGAGTGTAAACAGGTTAAGTGACATACAGGTCTGTCTTCTCACAGCTTTGAAATAACAATAGAAGGGGTTGAGCACATTTTCTAAGGATACACTTTCTATCATTTATGCACATTCTTGTATTGACCTACCAATCTTTGCCAGCTACGTTCTGTTTCACTGAAAAGATGAAATAAAAAAATACTCATTCAAGGGTCATCTGATTTACACAGGGATATATCAGGAATGAAGACAAGCTGTGGGCTTTATGAAAAAGTTGAGTATTGAGCAGAGTGAATTCCAGCAATAGGTAGTCAGTTGTTTTGTGATTTCTATAACTAAAACAAAAATAAAGCAAAACAATTTAAGTCTCCCTTCTGAATTAATCTGATGCGGCTCTGAAGCAGTACTGATAATTATGACTTTTTTTTCCCCAGTTACATGGACACCAGCTATACTGCCATTTGTTCTGTACAATTATCTAGTGATATTTATCACTGCACTTTTAAAATAGTTTAGTATGAATTCACACATAATGTGAAGTGCTTAAATGATAAAACCATATGCAGCAAAAAATAACTGATGCTGATTGTGAGTGTTCAAATGCACAGGACTACTGATAGTGCATTTTAATGCACATATTACTATCGATGTTTTTTTCTGATGATTAAATTCCACTAATAGTTTTAATTATTAGCAGTCTCAGGGTAGCTTTTTGCATACCACAGATATTCACAAAAAATACATATAGATGGGTAGTTCTTGGAAGGAAAAAAAAAAAAAAAAAAAAGACCTGAGCTTTCAGCAAAATAAGTGGCTTATAGTGAATAATATAAATGCTTTTTGTTGTTGTTGTTGTTGTTTTATTATTTGTTAGTAATCTACTGAGATGCATGCAACACTTGACAGTTTAGCATATACACAGCTTGAAAGGAAACACCTGGAGCATGGCCCAGTCCTGCTTGTATGACACTAAATACATTTCTTTTGTGAGCCTGAATCTGCAAGTGTCTTTTTAATGTGGACGAAGCAATACATAGAGCCTTTGCAAAGCTGAGCAATGAAGCTTTCTGGAAAAGGTAGGATTTTTAATAACCACTAAAGGAAACATGGCTGGTACACACATTATGTTACTGAGTTAATTTTTAAGGGCAGGGACCAACACTGAAGAAACAGCAAATTGCAAAAGAAGGTGGAAGACAGAAAGCAATTAAATGCATGGCTGCAGGTCAGAATACAAAAGCAACTCCTGCTTTGTCCAGGAATAGGATGGGATACCAGGGCTGTTTTTCCAGTCCAGCTCCATATGTTTGGAAACCATGCTGGGAAGGCAGAGGAGGTGCAGCTCCCATGGGCACAGCACAACCCAAAAGAAAAGCTTGGTGCACCAGCCACACACCACTGGATGGGGAACTCTGTTCTCTTCGTGTATTCTGTCTCCATGGGATTAGGCTATGCTTTAATAATCTCATTCAAATCGGAGCAGTTGTCTGGCCATGGATTGGAAGTGGAACTGGGAGAGCACACTTTCATGTATGTCAAGGGGTGTGAGAGGGTGTGGAAGCACTTGTAGTGGTGAGACTTCAGCAAGCAGGAACAGGAACAGTGACCAACATTAACATCACAACAGACAGCCACAGAAACCATTTCTGCAGCAGAGCTCCCTGTTGCCTCCAGAATGAGGCAGATAATTTTGGACTGGTGGCCTTCACTCTCATTATGTTGTGCATCTGGGATAAGCAGAATCACCAGATAACCTCTAATCTCCCAGCTCTCCCCCTCTCCATCCCCCTCTACAACTAGGGTCTGACACTGTGCAGAGACAACGTGCAAGTTCTCCTTAACATGATGAAATCTTCAGCACCTGCAGGGTGCTGATGGCTGCCTTCCGCCAGTTATTCCTGCTCCTTCCAGGCAGGCACAAAGGATGCTTCAGTGACTGCAGGGGCGTTATTATGGGTGCAAGTTGTGCAAAATTTGAAACCATCATCACCTCCCACGACCTGCAGCAGGAGCCAGGGACAGGTTTGACTGACAGTTTCAAACCCCAGGGACAACTAAAGGAAGGTGTATCACCTCGCTAGCGCCTTTTAAGCACCCGCTGACTCAGCCTCACTGGTGCAGTATTGAAGGCACTGAGATGACATAGTTCTTCTTGTGTAGACTGAGGCAGTACATGTACAATTTAATCATGCTGGTGATTTAAAAAAAAAAAAAAAGAAAAAAAGATGAAACACGTTCCAAGATTCTTCTTCTGTCTGCCAGAGTATTCTTAAATAAATAAATAAATAAATAAAAAGACAGTATCTTTCTTCTTGATTTCATGCTTCTTAATTTGCATGTCAAATAAAACCTCAGCAATTAATTTTGATGACATTGCAAATGTTTAGCTCTGTACACAATCCCTGTAAAATGTCATTCATTATCAGATAGCCATTGACTAACTAGTTAACTGCTTGCTTCTTAGTCTAATGTGTAATATTTTTCTCAAAAAATTAAGAAAACTCAAGATTCCTACAAAAATGTGGCTTTTATTTGGAATGAATTATGTGCAATGCAGGAAAATAAGAATCAGATCAAGGAGTCTGACTGAGGATCCTTCTCCCTCTACACCTAAAGCCTCCCCTATAGCCTATACACCCTTGAGACATGGCCTATATTCCAGTCTGTTTTACCCAAAAATATTCCATACCTTTATGGATATGAAGCTGTCAACGTGGTTTCAAGATTATCATTCTGGACCAGTCTAACAATGATGCTGGTGTTGCAGACATGTCCATCTTGATCTTAGTGATGTTTTTCCTTTTTATTTTCCCTGTGTGGTTGTTTATTATTATTATATTTAATAATGCATCTATTTCATATTTCAGTTGCATCTGATTGCATTTTAAGTATCTGTGAACAGCCATTTGTTAGGTTGCAGAGCAAACTTAAGGCAGAGAGAGCAGAGTATGTATTTGTGTATTTTGCCTGGCAGGGGGTATGTCTTTCGCTAAGCTGTGGAGAATGTGGATATTGCATTTTCATATCAGGCACAGTGGCAGGCCTCAGGTTTTAGAGCTTAGTTTCCAGTCAGTTCCCTTAGTCAGTGAGGTGAAGTGATCCATACTAAACAGATTTTTCAACAATATCCTAGCAAATGTCAAAGAAACCACCTCTTTATTGTTGGCAATTATTTTCCCCCGTGGAATGACATCCTGTTTTTATATGACAAAACAACAGGAAAGTGCAAAGTTGGCCTTGTCAACTATGATAGAAGATTTGATTGAATGCACAATGGAGAAGAATAATTAAATACATAGGCTTTTCCTGGGAAATGTTAGTTTAAGTGATATTTTGGGGTTGTATCAGAGAAGAGTTTTTCATATGTCTCTGTATTATCGTTAGCAGACAGAATAAAACATCTTACCTGTGCGACGTTATTACTACATGTTACTTATAAACATGGTCTTGCATGAGTTCAATGAGCTGACGTAGTATATGTCAGAAATATTTACTTTCTCCTAAAAAAAAGACATGATGTACAGCAAAGGATTTTTTTTTTTTTTTCATGAATGGAATTCAAGTATAGGTGTCATAAGTCACTTAAGAAGAAATAAAAGATCCTATGGAAAGGTCATGTAGAAGGTTTACCTCATTTGAAAGGTAAACTTGAGCTGTTTCTTAAAGTCCCCTCCTTAGGTTTTAGTAAAAATCAAAACAAAACAACAGAGTGAAAACCTTTCCTCTTTCCCATTCCCAGGATTTCCTGAAGGGTTTCCTTGTCTTTGCACCTTGCTCCTCTGATGATGGGGTCACTTCCCCTTACTCTGTTGCTGAGCACACACAGGAGAGGCTGCTGCGTGGGGCTGGAGCGTTTCTGCAGGTGTTCAGTGCTGGCAAACAAAGGGCTTTGCTGTCTTTATTCCTCAGCTGCAGAGAGGTGAGAGAACAAATGAAAACTGATGTTAAAGTTTCCCATGTTATTAACACACTGCTGTCATATTGTGGTTAGAGGTGTGAGCTTGTGTTACCTGTGCACCTCTTCTCCCTGCCTGTACAAAATTATTCAGGTGCTTGCTGGCTTACTATTTTGAGAGCATTGCTTGGCAGCTCTTACCCATGGACGTATGCATTCTCCATTTGTTCAGGTGCAAATAGACCAGAAATCCTGTGAAGGACACGCGAAATTTTGGCCCCTGTTGTGAGGGTCTGCCCTGGGTGCTGGCTTCATCTTGTGCTTACTGAGAGCAGGGGCAGACCAGGGAGACGGAAGAAACCAGAGAATCTGTGCCCAAGCTTTCTTCCATCACAGGAGTGCTTGAAGGAGGCCATAGCAGTGAGAGCACAGCCAGGGCCAAAGAGCTTTTTGGGGCTGGCCAGGACCCTCCTCTCCTCTCCCCTTGAGCACCTGTCTGTGCACCCAGCCTGGCCTCTCCTGCAAGGAGAGGAGGTGGGGGCGGTCAAAGAGAAGGTATTCAGTTTCTCAGGAGGTGGATAGACTCGAATATCTGGTTCCATCATGGTTCACAAGGTCTGCTCACTGAAGAGATCAAAGCATATTTATTTCTGGCACAATACTGACACAGCTCCCTCCAGCTGTATGTCAGCAGAGCGTGGATGAGCTCCCTGACCGCTGTGTTCACTGTTGCCACACCAAAACTTCACCATCCCTCTTTGTTCCTTTTTGGAAAAAAAAAAAAAAAAAAAAAAAAAAAAAAAAAAAAAAAAGTTTTAACTACAGACTAAGTTTTCCTATTAATTAGTTTCTAACACTCTGTAACACCAAATTGTCTTGATTTTTTTTTTTTTTTCTGTTTTTGATAGTTGTGTCACGTATCAAATTGACTGAAATTTCCAGGCATCCAAGCAGAATAATTGTGAAACAAGACAATCGACTGATTCATCTAAGGTCATGCTGTAAAATATGATTTGATTCAGCTCAGAGTTTAGGCTCTGCTGAGCTACATAGGTGAATCATTACCTCTTTGTCACTGACCAGTATTGCTTGGGCTCTGTGGCTGAAAAAAAAATATGTTTATGTGGAAGTTAGAAACTATCTAACCCTTGGTCCTAAATTATTGTGATTAATTGACAGCATAGATACTATTCTGATGTTCATAGGGCTTTATTTTTTCATTTTCTCATGCCTTCCTTAGAATTCTTGTCACCTTGTGAAGAGACAGGTTAGCCCAGAGTCTTTCTCCCCAGAGCTCTACCACATCACAAGCTCTACCTTGTGTTAGAGGGACCTGTATTGCAACATGGTTTCTTCTACTGTAACCGTAGTATTTCTCTCACAGTCATCTTCATCCATATTCTGTCCTTCATTTTCTTTATTCAAATAATAATTCACATATTAATGGGATTTTATTTGAGTCCATTTCCAAAAGACTAGCTCTTAGCCTAGGTTTCATTCTATAGTTACCATAATAGAGATTTATTTAGGTTTGTAAGACTTTTTTTTTTTTTTTTTTTTTTTTTAATAGTTGACATTGGGGCATCCCTACTATTTTCAGCAGTATACCAGAGGTAAAAGCAATTTTAGTGCTCTGATGACAGACCCACTGATTTCAATCTCTTCTTTGCCTCATGACTTTTTGTGGCAATTCCCCTTTTACAGAGGCTGATTTGACATCTTGTAGGGTCAGCAGAAAAATGGCATCTTGGTAAAGGTGCTACAGAGCACGGCAGTGCTTCCAGAAGAGGCAGGGTGCTCAGCATGCCAATGCCACCTTCTGAGGGCTTCCCTATGTGGCTCAATATTCAATGTATATTTAGCATTTAAGCCTAAATTGGGCATGCATTCTCCCTGTACAATGCACAAAGAAGTGAAACAAAAGTCTGAGGAAGTGATCCTCTGAAATCAGAAAATCCCCTGTTGCCCGAACCAGCTGGGAAGTGAAAATTAGAAGAAAGAGCTGGAGCTTATGTACCCCTCACTGCCTCTTCACTTGGCATCTGGAGAGTCAGCCTTTGCCTCGATTTCATTCCAAGCTGTGATGGCAGTTGGATGCATCCTTGAAGCTGGCCCTGCTTTGAACAGGCATTGGAGCAGATGAACTCCTGAGATCCTGTCCAACCTAAATTTTTCCTGCCCCATGGGGACTAGGTGGAGGGAAATAGCACGATGTTGCTACATTTCCAATAGCTTGTGACTAAAGCAGCCACATGTGAGAGGCCCAAGTTCATGCTCCCACTCAGCCTGTTTCACAAAAATATGCATCCCTGTGATTTACTTCTCAAAGGGACTGTCCTACACACACCCAAAAGACCCAGTTAATATGTAGTTGTTTATGCAGTGTAGACTGGGAAGAATAGAAAACAGCTTCCAGGTTTGTGTGGTCACCTGCAATGTTGGCCAGCTGGGTTGAAAGGGTGTTTGAACACGACTCTGACCTCCTGGCTCAGCCCATTCACAGCACCAGTAGCTGCTTTGGCTTCCAGCATGTTTTTGTCTCTTTAGACAGCATCTCTATGCAGTTAAAGCACACCAGTGCCAAAAACATGTTTACAAACAGGGCTCAGTAGCAACTATCCTAACATTGAGGGGATACCAGCAGTCCCTGAATGAAGATGGAAGGTGCCCTTGTGTCTCTGCAAATCTGGCCCTTGGTGCGACAACAGGAAGGCCCTGGAGGCTTTTTTTTTTTTTTTTTTTTTTTTTTTTTTTTTTCCTTCAAGAAAATCTTATTCTACAATCAGCGTCAGGAGGCTTTTTTCTATAAATAATGCACAAATGAGTTTTCCAACCAGTGCTAAACCTCACATTTCCTTAAGTACTGAATAAATAATAGAATCTAGGTTTCTAGAAATTTACCCTACTGTAGGGTCAGGTCATATTCCTACAACACTGTAATTAAGATTCAGATAGTTTATACAAAACACTTAATTTCTACAGGCATGCACACATAAAATTATGTTGATGTAATGGAATTTCTGTTGCAAAAGAAAAAAAAATACATATTTTTCGCCTCTGGTTTGTAGAAGTAAAACGAGTCGGTGTGCATTTCAAATTAGACATGAATCATGAATCATGAATCAATGAACAAGTTTAGGTACAACAACAGAAATAGCATTTTTAGGCATTTTATTGTAGTAAAAGGGATTGTTCTGTAAAACCAGCTTCAGCCTTCAGCTGAACTTCTGCACATAGATTAATGTTAGTGGAATTAACGTGAACTTGGATCAAGTGCAAGGAAAAAATAAATTGCAGTGAACCCAACATTGAAGTTAAAGGTAATTCTGTCATTGATTTTGGTACAGACAGCTGTTGGAGCCAAGCAGGATGCTGTAAAAACGGACATTATTCCTATTATTAGCGCAGTGCTGAGGATGTCCTCTTCAGATACCTCACCCATTTGATAGTACTCAGTCCTGATTCTCCTAATGGGTTTACTCAAATCTTGCTCAGAGTTTTTGAAGCTGTGCAGGCATGTGGGGAAGGAGCAGGCAGTGGGCACAGCAGGTTGGCAGAGCAGCTGCCCCCAGACGCTGCCTGTCGAGCAGAGCCAGAGCTCCAGTGTGGGGCATCTTGGGCTTCTCAGTCAGTGTCCAGGGTCCTCATGAAAAGTACTGCAAAGGAATATCCAAATGCTGGCAGCTCCTTTTCTTCACCCAAGTAGTTCAGTATTATTGTTTTGTTCTTTTCCAGATAAAATGGTTGATTTAAGGGTTCAAGCACTAATATAGCAGGCTCCTAGTAGCCCAGTCATGAAATTCAAGGCTTGATAGCCAAACTTATTATCTCACCAGTCTTCTAATAAAACAGCCTAGGTGTTCCTGAACTAGAGGACATCTGTGGCATTGTTTTCCTCAATGTGACGAGAATCCACACAGTTCTTTTAGATAATTGGGTTGCTGTATTTTTTTTTTCTTCACACTAATTAAAGAGAAAACATTTTGAAGTGAAGTCAGTCACTCTCCATTGGCAAAATGCCACACTGAATCGTGCAGGGGTGGGCTCATTCACAGCACTCCTAGCTGCATACAGCATACTGTGAGGGACACAGAAAAAACATCAGTGAAAAATGGACAGCTCGGTGGAGACGTAAGCCATAGCGTTGTTAGATCAATAAAATAAACATTAAGGTTTTTATGTACAGCTATAATTATTTTCCACTAAAAAGGTTGCGTGAAAGGAAGAAGCATAAAGAACAATGTTCAGTGCCGGCAGCCTGAGTGGCAGAATGTCTGCCTCCTCCTCTTTGCCTCTCTCATGCACACATCAAACAATTGCATTAGCACTTCTACTGCCTTTCTTCTCCCACCCTCTTTTTTCACACTATTTAAAAGCTAAAGCAGAGTGGTGTTGATAGTTGAACCTAGCAGCAAGTTTTGTTTGAACACAACACATACTATCAACGATAATTCAGAAATGTCTGCATACATTTTGAAGGCCAGTTTAAGTAACTCTTAAAGACACATTTCACCATTTACAAATAATAAATCATTTGTTCAGTTTACTGCTTCCAAGATAATGTATTTGTAAAAAAAAAAAAAAAAAAAAAAAAAAACAACAAAGTGGTAGATGTTGGAACAGCATAAAATCCTCTCTCTGCTCACAGGGATGCACTCCATGTACTTGCAGATTAAGACTATCTATAGTATTTTAAAAACTGTTTTTACCTTATCACCCCTTTTATATTAAAAATATGTTATTGTAGAAGAAGAAATTTAAATATTCAGTCTTTATTGCTACCTGTAGTACTGTGGGAGCAGCTGTTAAGGAATGGCATGTCAGTAACTCTGTGCTTGCTGCAGAGAACCACTTTTTTCTTGACATGTTTTTAACAGTATCAGACCCCAAGTATTTGTAAATACCATCCTCCCACCTGCATTTTATGTTCTGGCTATTAATGCTATATAGATACTTTAAAATGCATAGCTGTATTCTTCCTTCCTTCCTTCCTTAGCTTTTCTGTTCCTATTAGTTAATGCCCCACATTCTCTTTTTGGCAGAGAGGCAGGGAGAGACTTGGAACTTCACATAGAAGCACCGCTCTTACATAGGGGATGTGTTTAGCATTGTGCTTATAGTCAGTTCACCCACCAAAATGACTCTGGTGCTCCTCCCATTAAAATTACTGGGACATTTGCTACCAAGTTCAGCAGACAGAAGTTTGTGTTCTTCATTTAAGTGTTAGCAAAATATACACATATCTACTCATGAGCTTCCATAGCAAGCTTGCTCTTTCACTGAGTTAATATACCTTCTTTAGGGCTGAAATTTCATGTTCTTCAGTGGTCTGGTGTAATGCAAGGCAGTTACAAGTCATAATTTCTAAATAAAATCGGTGGACATCATTTGGAAGGTCTTATTTTTTATATAAAATAAAATAGACTTATATATATATATATATAAGACTTATAAATCTTATAGACTCAATTTAGCATGGAAACCATTTGGTAATAGCATGGACTATTTGAGGAATTCTGTGGGAGCCAGCATCTAATTTCTAGTATTTAGTAGGACTTAAATCCCTAACTCCTATATACCCTCTAGAATATCTCAGACACTCCCCAAAATTTTACTCCCCAAAATATCAAATGAAGACCAGAATCCAGCTAAAAAACAACACACAAACACATAATAAGTGTCAATATCTTAAAAAATAATAATAATAAAATAAAATACAAATAAAAGGAAATAAAAGGAAATAAGAGCCCATAGGTTTGTGTAGAAATGTCTTATTCCAACAATACAGAAAAAAATATTAACACATGTTGGGGTTATTTTGGCTTGATCCAATGTTTTTTTTTTTGAATCATTATTTAATGAATATAATTATCTAATACATTTTTTCTCAAAGATTAATACAGTATCTTGGAATTAATTAAAGTACATATGATTCCTCAGGTTTCATGGCAAGTATACAAATGTTTATTGAAGACAGAATCATTTAGGGACATAAATCCATGCTGCTTGTTGAGGCATAACTTACTGTTGCCCTTGGGAGGGAAAGACGCGCTGTATTTGTATGTGTGTTAATGAACACACATTTAATATACCAGCACATTTTATTTGCTGTGAAACTCAGGTTTTCATTTTATATTTTTATATAACCTCCATTCCAATAGCATTTAATTGTCTGGGATGTAGGAATGGATGAATTAAAGCAATCTCAAAAACTCTGAAAATTAAATAGAGCTGGTAGCAAGTATCTATGTTTATTTCATAGCTGCTCTATACACGTATCTCAGAAGGAGCTTATTTATTACCTGTATATGATTCACAGATTGTCATGGTAAAAATAAAATGATACTCAGGGGGAGAGTAAATAGGGTTATAAAAGTCAGGAAACGTGACACATGAATTATTATCACTGTATATTAGCGAAATAAGTTCTGCTTTCTGAACAGTTTTTGTTATTGATTTGGTTTTGAAGTGTGTATATTTGGCAATGTTTGGGCACCACTGAACTCAAATTTCTGGTACATTTTTGCCTGCATCCGTTATGCTACTCTGTTTGCTACTGCTTTTGAAATCCACGCTACTCAAAATTTGGCTGTTTAATGCCAGTTATCACATTTACATGAGTATGAATAGCATAATTAGTTAAATTATCGAGGACAAGTTAACAGACCTTTCTACTGTCATTCTTCAGGTCATTTAAACTGAATGCCACCTGAGAGAGGAAGATGCCCAGCAGAATGGCAGCTGTCAGTTCTGTGGCAGTGCTGTCTTTCTCTAAAAGCCTTCAGGCTTTCTGACTCATGGTGGGGAAACTGCCTTGGACATGTCCCCTTATCATAGATCCTCTTCTCCTGATGCATGTTCCCTAGAAAAGGATGTATGTTTCAGGGACCTGAGCCAAGACGTGAGCCTGTTCAAATATTCAGAGCATGAGGCAACACTAAGCATTTCTATATTTGGGGAAGTGTGCTGATTTTTTTTCTCATATTGACTATGTTAGAGATATATATCACGGGTGTTTGTGATGCTCATAACAATAATACTGTGTAATAATAGAGTATGTAATGGAGTGGTAAGTATCCTTTAGGATCTAAGCCAAAGCCCAGTAAATTCATTAAGCAGACTAGATTTCCAGCCACAAGCAGCAGACCTTGCACTTACATCAGAATTACAATATGGATTTCAGCCACAGTTCATCTCTAACAGTGTCTAGAAAATTTCAGGATCTGACTTTAAAATGAGATTTTTGAATAAAGCTTTTGAATGGCTCTTTCTTCCATAAATATTAAATATGAGGGTAGGCACAATGGACATGAATGTAAAAATGGATACATCTTAGCACATCTTTGCATCTCAGTTTGATTGCACATGATGAGAGCTTGAGGTGTGCTGCTTTCTCTCCTGAAGCCTCATGATCACCCAAGCCAGTGCAGCATCTGGTGAAGAGGATCTCTCCCTGCCACAGCAGCACTCTGAAGTGAAATGCACCAATCTCTTGCAGATTTTGGTAAAAAAATTTGCAAATTTTCATTGCAAGTAGTACTCTACAAAACTGCTATCTCACATTTGCACACATATGCCTGACATTGTATTACTTGTGGTAGCAAATATGAAGTAAGGGTTCTTCTGTGGAAAAGGCAACAGGGCCTTCTTCTAACTCCAGCTCAACAAGGGGTTTCCAACACAACACTGCCAATTCATTTAATCCCGTATGTCCACTCTCCAAATGCCAACTCAGACAGGGCACAGGAATGTGCTTGCTAAGTACTCAGGCACACCATATTGTAGTAGCTCATAAATAGTCTGCCTCTAAGATTAAAAAAAAAAAAAAAAAAAAAAAAAAAAAAAAAAAAAAAAAAAAAAAATAAAAAAAAAAAAAAAAAAAAAAAAAAAAAAAAAAAAAAAAAAAAAAAAGATGTGTAGTTAATACCTTAGTTTTTACTTGAGTACATTTTTACTGTTTTATCAGCATTTAAGGTTAGCCAGAGTTGTTTTTTGTTTGTTTGTTTGTTTTTTAACCTGATGTGACTGCTAAAGTTCTAAAAAACTAATGTACTTTTTCCTGTCCTTGAGGTAATATGGAACTGATATTTATTTCTATATTTGTTTGTTTATGAAGACCAAAAGCTTTGCCTTACTGGAAAAGCACTAGAGAGCACTAGTGATCATCCCCGTACAACTCTCTGAGTTCTTGCCAATGTGGCTGCTAAATAGCCAATAGACAGAGATACCACACTGAGGGGACTCAGAAGTTTTGGTGTATTTAACCCCAGGATGTTTTTCCAGGTAGATTCTTCCAACTGAAGATCTAACTGAAAGTCTGCTTGGAAGAACATCAGTAACTGAATAAGCTTATATATTTTTCTGGGTGTTGACGGGATGCTGGCTATAAGTAATACAAGTGGGTAACAACTGAATAAAATAAAATTCATTACATATATTAGTTCTTATTCTTTGACCATTTTCTGAAGTTTAACCAGTTATTTTTTTTACAATTATTATTATTATTTAATTTACCAAGCTAAAGAAGTAGAGAAACTAATGTTTTCTCCTCAGTGATTGTCAGTATAGATTGAGGGAAGCATGAAGAACAGGTATTTCAGGAGACAAATGTCTATAGCAGCAGAAGTGAAAGAGAAAATTTGGAAAGGGAGTGCTGAAAATCTGGAATTGCTCTACCTCATTAAATGTTACCAAGCAAAACCTCTGATAAGGAGTTCCTGTAATAGCTGTAAAGATGGACTGCAGGGCCCTTAGTCTATCTCCGCTGGAAGCCTTTTCATTAATTTGTCTTTTAGGTGTTACACTGCATAAAATGTGCATAATATTGCATCTTGTATGTTTTATGTATTAATACATATGCCCAGATATCCTGCATTCCTCTGCATTATCTCAGATGATGTCTGCCTCTTACATGCCTCATGTATGGTCTTTAGTCTGCAAAGCACAGAAGTTGTTGCTCACTAAACATATGAGGAAAACTTTCATAATTCCACATCAGCTAAACAACCTTAGGCATTGCTTAGGCCTAAGGCAAACCTAATTAATGAAACTTAAAGGCAGAATTTGCTCAGACCCCCAGGATCAGTGGTACTGTGGAAAGATCCTGCTGTGATGATACATAAGAGTCATAGATATGATAAAATGAGGCATACATTACTTTTTTTAACAATCCTTTATTCCTGGTACAGAATACCACCCTCAGACTATGTTTTCACTGTTAACAACCAATCTGTTTCAAATAGAAATGCAGTTTTCCCTTCCAGCAGGTTTCCTTCCTATTCCCATTTTGTACAATGGATAAATAACAACACCGAAAGGAATGCTTGTCAACTTTAATTTTGCTAAACATGTAAATGTTATAAAAATAATTTTTAAAAGAAATCCCTAGACAAACCAAAATATTTCCACAATTTAAATACAAAGAATACAAGTCTGAACAGACAAATTACAAAGGAAAAAAGCCTATTAGCCTGGAGAACCAAAATATTCTGTCATGGGGATCTTCAAAGGGAAAAAGCTCAGAATGAAAAGTAAAACTGACTTTATACAGGCTTTTGTTGTCCAAATAAAAAGCAATGCAAACACACAAAGCATGAATTACATGCTTTCATTAAGCTGTTGTTTGTAAAAATAGTGTGCCCAAGTCCTTCAGATTTCTACAACCACATGGAGCTTTGGGGATTGCTTCAGGAGCAAACCAGGAGTTTGTTCACCTACTGCAGGATCAGACCCACAGCCAGCTGGTGTGAACAGATTTTACTGCAAAAATATTCCTCTGAGTTAGGAGTGAGAATTTTTTCACCAAGACATTTTTGCCAGTGGAACACTGAGAAAATTCTTTATGCTTCTATAGAACTACAGTCTCCAGTTATGCCATTCTGTATGGAAATGTAAACAAACTGTACCACTAAGCTCATTTATATAAATAATACAGCTGATTAGAACTGATTACTGTCGTCTAGCTATACATTCATTGTCATCCCAATTGGATGATGCCAATATCTGCATTAACAGTTTGAATGCTAGATTCTGCACTTGGGTAGCAATAATGCTGGGCATAACTACAGATTGGTTAATGAGTGATTGGAGAGCAGCCCTGCAGAAAGGGACCTGGGGGTGCTGGTTGACAGTAGGCTCAACATGAGTCAGCGGTGTGCCTTGGCAGCCAAAAGGGCAAACCACTTTTGGGATGCATTAAAAACTGCATAGCCAGATGTTCAAAAGAGGTGATTCTCCCTCTGTATTTAGTGTTGGTGTGGCCTCACTTTGAGTATTGTGTGCAGTTTGGGGTTTCACAATATAAAAAAGATGTTAAGGTACTTGAATGTGCTCTGAGGAGGGCAACAAAGCACATAAAAGGGCTGGAAGGCATGTCCTATGAGGACAGGCTGAGAACACTGGGTTTGTCACGCTTGGAGAAACGGAGGTTGAGAGGTGACCTCACTGCTCTCTACAGCTTCCTGAGGAGGGGAAGTGGAGAGGGAGGTGCTCATCCTATCCCCCTGCTATCTAGTGACCGGACGCATGGCAGTGGCTCAAAGCTGTGTCAGCGGAGGTTCAGACTAGACATCAGGAAAAACTTGTTTACCAAGAGGGGACTCAGGCACTGGAACAGGCTTCCTAGAGAGGTGGTAGGTGCCTCGTGCCTGTATATATTTAAGAGACATTTGGATAATGCCCTTAATATGTTTTAAGTTTGGGTTAGCCTTGAAGTGGTCAGTCAGTTGGACTTGATGTACTTTGTAGGTCTCTTCCAAGTGGAACTATATTATTCCATTCCATTCCATTCCACTCCACTCCAGATACCTCACTGGTGAGATAGTAAAAAGAAAAAAGTTCTTTGTTCAATTTAACAAGCTAAATTTTGAGATTGTAATGAGCATTTCTCTTTCTGACTGAATAGAAATTCTACACTTATAATTGTCATTGCTCTTTCTGACCCTAGTAGTGACAGTGATCATCTTGCAAAAAAGTGGTGTTTGTGCCATTGACACTGTGGGAGTCCAATGTCAGAGACTATAAATCAATTCACAAGAAATTTAAAAGCAGGGGACAAAACCCTTGAACATTAATTTAAAAACTGCTTCAGACCACCATTATTTTTTATTAACTAAAGTGCACTTTGGTCTCCTTTGAGATTTTAATGTTAGTGTGATGAAATCCATCACATTTAACAAACTGACCAGTGTCAGTGACAGTATTTGTCCAGTACATTGCACATACATGGCACTACACAGCAAACGAAAGGTCACTCAGTTAATCCTGGCTCCAAAGGTATCATTGGATATGATCACAGGCAATACAAAAGCAATACATATTGATCAGCATGGCACTGCTCCACTGAACAGATGTTTCCTGAAAAGACAGTGGAAGCAATTTGGTACAGGAGGCCTCCTTTGCTCTGTCCTGTGATGGTAAACTGGGACTTGACCAGACTGCTTCATGGTTACTGTGGAGCAGCAACACTCCCAATGCCATCCTGGCTCAAACAGTATTGTTCAAGAAAACCTTCAGTGAAGTCAATGCAGCTTTGCATCCCCTCCCAAGATGCCCCAGAGTATCCAAGTGCTGAGGTTAGTTTACTCTGCCAGCATGTGGTTGTGAGTCACAGCTTGGCAAGCAGAGTTGCTCTCACAGAACTGGTTCCTTTAAGATTCATTAAATGCTCCTACAAAACAGAGATGAATCTGTTTTACACGCCCCCCTCCAGTGTTTTACCTGCCCTCCACCCCCAAGTATTTTGTTTTATAGCTATGTCCAGCCCCTAAACCTCCACAGTTAGGGTCACCTGTGCAGAGAATCACCGACTGAATAAGGCAGACCGGCACTTCTCTGCCGGTCTGAAGGCTTGTATCCAGAGAAGATCTTAAGGTCTTAAAGAAGGTTACACAGGGATGCACACTGAACCCTGATGGACGTGGCTGTCGAAATGATTTGATCTCACATGCCTCAGCTCCCTCCATGCCTACCCTGAGATGAATCCACACTGAGGTGGAGAAAAAATGAAAAAAGTGTAGTAAAAAACACAGCCCTCTTTTTTATTAAGTAGGCGGCAGCATTAAGCACGGGGGATCATGTGAAATGATTAGTCAGAAAACAAGGAATGAACTCAAACTGAGAGGGAATAGAAATAGCTGATAGAAAATGCAAGGGGATCAGACATGTCTGCTGTAGTAATTTTCAGGACATTTATATCCAGCAAGAAGAATGCATTCTTCCTGATGAATCCACATCTCTGCAAACCTGGAATTTTCTGATAAGACTTCATTGTGTTAGCAAAGCCTGATGATTATTTTGGTCTAATACCTGTCATACAGAGAGGTTTTTTGAAAAGTCACTGGGGCCACACTAGCAGGAAATGGGTGGGAGACAAGAATCAGGTTACTTATGCTTAGAAAGATCTTGGGTGTGGTGGCCATAAATTTTCCTCCTCCTGTAGCTCTCATAACTATCTGCTGAGGTCTCCGTTAGGAAAGCCACTTCAAAACAGGTATCGCTTGATGGTTAAAATAATTACAATGTTTTGTTCCCCCCTCCCCAACTAGAATGAAATGTAGTTTTTGAAAAGCTGCCATTATTCTGTACAATCTCTAGCTGCTGGCTGTTCTTCTGCCTGTGTCACTGGGCTGATCAAAGCCTTTCTGACTTCACTGGAAGCATCAGTTGTGAGTGTGTCTGGAAGTGCCACTTAATCACAGGGGCTAACCTTTCAGGGCAACAGCAGGCAAGAGAGCTTAGAGAAACATGCCAGAGAGTCAGAGTTAACCATTAGGAGGCTGTGAGAATCTTCTACTGAACACAGGCAGGAGGAAGAAGGGTGAGAGATGGAGTTCAGAAACCATGCACGGCTCTTGCGAGAACCCTGATTCAGCAAATCACAGATTTATCTGTATTTAACTTCAAGGCTGTCTAAACTTAATAAAGTGGCTAAGCAGACTTGTAATTTTAATTATGGCAAAAAATCCTGGTCTGCATTGAGACAACTCATGCACATAGAGCCGTGTATATGCTTAAATGCTTGGATGGGTTTTGAACCGGCACTCAGTAAAACTATTTTGCCACCATGTCTTCTTGTTTGAAATTCCCACATTGTGAATATAGGCACTTTGAATAATGAATAGCTGCTCTTGAGGTGGTGTCCCATGAGATTTTTGAACATTTTAAAATGTGGATGACAAGTTACTAAAAATCTGTCTATCTAGCATCATTATGGTACTGTTGTGTTCAGCATACTCCAACTGTTTCTCTGTGACTGTAGAACATTTTATCTGTTACTATCTGGCCAAGAATCACACAATCATAAAGGCTGGAAAAGACCTCCAAGATCATCTGGTCCAACCATCACCCTACCACCACTGTTACCCACGAAACCATGTTCCTAAGCACCACGTCTAACCCTTCCTAAAACACCCCCAGAGACAGTGACTCCACCACCTCCCTGGGCAACCCATTCCCATGCCTGATTACTCTTTCTGAGAAGAAATGTCTCTTAATTTCCAATGTGAACCTCCCCTCGCACCACTTCAGGCCATTCCCTCTAGTTCTAGCATCAGTTATTTGCGAGAAGAGGCTGACCCCCAGCTCCCCACAGCTTCCTTTCAGGTAGTTGTAGAGAGCAATGAGGTCTCCCCTGAGCCTCCTCTTCTCCAGACTTCTCCAGTTCCCTCAGCTGCTCCTCACAGGACTTGTGTGCCAGGCCCTTCGCTAGATTTGTAGTCCTTCTCTGGACACGCTCCAGGGCCTCGATGCCCTTCTTGTAGTGAGGGGCCCAAAGCTGAATGCATTGCTCGAGATGCGGCCTCACCAGAGCCGAGTACAGGGGGATGATCACCTCCCTGGTCCTGCTGGCTGCACTATTCCTGACACAGGCCAGGATGCCGTTGTCCTTTGTGGCCACCTGGGCACACTGCTGGCTCTTGTTCAGGTGAGCATCAGTCAACACCCCCAGACCCTTTTCCTCTGCACAGCTTTCCAGCCACTCTACCCCAAGCTCAAGTAGAAACAGAAACAAACACCTTTTGGTTTGGTCATTACATTTCATAAAGCACAATGGTGAACTTGTTTGACTGACTGACAATTCTATCTAAAGATAATTGTGTATGTCAGATGGCCTTGTTTGAAAATACAGATTTTGTAAAGGCATATTTAAAACCCTCCAGATTCCTGTCAGTTTCATACGAAATCTGACACAGACAACTCCCTCTTTATTTTCACAGAAGTATTTTCAGAATTTCAGCAGAAATTGGACTCGTTGCTGTTAAGTTGTAGTTGCCTGCATTTTACGGAAATGTCTTTTACTCTGAATTCTTCAAAACTCTAATTGACTTAATTTTGATTTACACTTCACTATATAAGTCTACTACTTAACATTTCTTTGAGTTCTTCAGTTTCAGGACGAGCAATGATGCTTACAAAATGAAATTATTTTGCTAGTTGGGTTGCAAAGCCGATGTGATACTCTGTAGCAGAGTTCTGCATGTTAGCTTTTGTAAGATTTCCTTTCTGAATTGGGTAGGGAACTTCATTCCATACAGCAAATGCCACGTAACTGACTGCTGCCCTGACCAATATTCCTGGTGGATTATTTCCGTTTCCACACCGATGGGGATGAGACCTTGCCTTTGGTACCGTCACTGCTTTTTAAGTACCTTTTACATGGTCTTTTTTTTCGCACGGCGACACGCCTGGACTGTGACGGGCTCACGAGAAAAAAATAATTATGAAGCGCGTTATCAGAAAAGGGGATGAGGAAGTGAAATCAGCCGGCTCCCCTAGCGTACGGGAGAGGAAAATAAAACGAACAGATAATAAATAAATAAACAAACACAAAATCCTTGAGCAGATGGTGAGTGTAAACACACCGGGGCAGAGCTGAATTCCTGCCCGGCAGACCCGGACTTTCACCCCCCCGCCCCCTCCCGCTGCGCCTACCGGGAGGCCGGGGAGGCTGCCACGCAGGGACACGCTCACGCGGGCACTCACGGCCACGCACACGCGTGTGCAGGCGTGCCCCTCGCCCCCCACAGCCCCCCAAGACGATCGGAGCCGGCCCCCCCGCCCCGACACACGCGCGGAAGCGCCGCCCCGGCCCGCCCCCGCCCGCTGCCTCCCTCTCTGTGTCCCCGCACGCCGCCGACCCGCCCGCCGCGCACACGCACGCACAGCCCACGGCCGCAGCATGACCGACTGACACCGACCGACCGACGGACCGACCGACACCGCCTGGGGCGAGCGGCCCCGGCCGCGTCGTTCGCTGAAGAGCCAGCAGCGGGCGGGCGGGGAGGTGGCGGCGGCCGCCCGCCGCAGGGGTCCCCAGCCCCCGCCGGAGGAGCCCGGCCAGGTAGCGCGGTCCCTCCGGCACGGCCCCGGGGCACCGGGGGCGGTTGGCGGGGGGGCGCCAGGTGCTGAGGGGATGCCGAGGGTGGCGCCCCGCGGCGGCCCGGCCTCGCCTCGCCTCGCCTCGACGCTGGCGGGGCGGCGGCTGCCGGCCGCCCTGCGCCCTTGGCTGGGCGCTGCCGGTGCCGCAGCTCGGCGCTGGGGGGCGAGGAACGGGCGCGGAGGTGCTGGGAGGGAGCCCGCAGGTGGCCCCGGGGATGCCATGTGGGGGCTGCAGCCCCCCCGGCGGAGCTGGGATGCGGCTCCAGAGGGGAGCGAGCCTCGCAGGGCAGTGGGGAGACGCGATGCTTTTTGTCTGGATCCTTCCTTGAGGTTCTTTTCCCCGTTCTTCTCCCCGCACCCCACTGTGTATCGAGGAATCTGCCCGCGACCTGTGGGGGTGAGAGGCAGAAGCCTCAGGAACGTGAGCGGGCACGGTGGTGGTGCTGCGGGTCTCCTGCGGCCTTTGCGCGGGGTTGGGTTTGGGGGAGAGGAGCTGGGGGATGCTGACAGTTCTCCAGAAACACATGGCAGGCTTAAAAGGTGGAGCAGATGGCGATGGTGCCGCTTGTTATGGGAAAGGTTTGTGAAGAAATCCCATGCCTCCTCTAGATAATTTGTGCCTTTTCTCCTGGCTGAAAGAGGTGATCTTTCACTTTTCTGCAAGGAAAAGAAAGTTGCAGTGAGTTTTTCTTTGCTAGGGAACACGACAGTCCTGTTTTTCCACAGGGAATTGAACCCCTCAGAGCTTTATGTCCGTCTTGCCTTTGAAACTGACAACTCTAAGTTTCTCAGCTTAGAGAAACGTGGAATGCTTTGTTTTCCTATCGCACACCTTTATAGTGGAGCGTAACTAGAAGGGAGACTCAAAATCCCCTCTTATTCTCTTCTGTGCCAGATGCGTTTTTTCCATCTAGTATATATTGTGCTTGAAGTGTTAAACTCTCAGGGGGCATGGAGGTGGGGATGTGAGGCAAGGTCTACTAGTTACTTCAAACAATTCTCTGTGCTCATACTTAAGAAGGAGAGAAAGGAACATGTTGTAAAAGCAGCTGAGGAATATATAAAAGTGAAATATTAATGAACTGGAAAAGCTTAGATAGTAAGACGTTGCGCCTAATCATTTAGGGGGGTTCTCGTCCTCTTTACAATTCCACATTTTATGTGTCTCTGTAGTACAAATGCAATTAGTATAAAGGATGGCAAGATTTGTATTTATCTAGCTAGAAGTAATAATAGTGCATAAACCTTGTTTTGCATTGGTGATTATCTCTTGGGGCTTGCTTTGCCCATGATTTCTGAGGCTGCTGTAGAACAGAGTATTATTACAGGAACAGTAAAAAAAAAATATGTCAAGAATGTTTTCTTAGAAATGGAAATGTGAAAGGCTGACTCAATCCTGGAATAACTCAGAGGAAGGATTAGCCTTCGAAAGTCCTCTCAGAGACATGATAATGACTTTTCACTCTGAAGTTGTTGTTCTCTAGGAGCACAAGCAGAGAACAACATCCCATAAATAGGCAGTGGCGTCTCAGGAGAAAGTAGTACTGTGGCTGTCCAGGCTATGCTGGAAGCGTGTCATGCAAACAAGGGTTACATCCTGCAGGTTGGAGTTCCTTTACCAGCTGGCATCTGGAGTGCGGTGGTCCCTGCGGTGTTTCAGTCTGGAGTCCTACCACGCATTTCCAACTTCTGGGCTGTTTCATACATCTGTGAGTGAATGTACTTACTGAGGAACAGTACAGGCAGATTAAGATCTGTTAAAGACTGCCTGAATCTCAGTAGTTGTGCCACAGGGAAATGGAAGGAGATTATGCAGCTGTCCATTTACACAGTTTTCCTTTTAGTTCAATTTCTGTTTGCTTTCGATAAAGACTGGTCTCTGGTTTGCCAGGATGTTCCTGTTTGTTGCTGTGGTAGGCTGTGTGTGGTGTGTGTGTGTGTTTGTTTATTTTAAATTCTTTCTTAGAAAGAGGCAGATGAAGATGGAAGCTTTACCCAGTCCTGCTGGGAAAGGTTAGAGCCAGAAGCTTAGGTCTTTTGTTACTGGAGGCTGATCCACTTTCTGCTAAACTCTCAATTCTTGCAGTAGCTTTCTCAGGCAGCTTGTTGGGAGAATTTACTTCAGTAGGCAAGTTGTCTGTCAGTCCGCAGCGTGGAGTACCGTAGTCTGGCCTTGCTCCCTGGCAGGACTTTTTGGAGTAGCTTATGCAAGGCCTACCTCTTGGAGACCTTAGTGCAGGCCTGAGTAAGGGGATGGATGTGGAGTCATACCAGAAGGAGGACCTTGAATAGTATGCAGGTATGTACCATGTCTGGGTTATGTGGAGAGAGAAGATCTGATATTTAAATCCGTTGGTCACAAAATGCTGAGAAGGTGAAGTTTTGTATTGTCAGGACCAAGCGTATGGTTGTGTGAGAGTACAGTCTGTTGTGCTGCATAAGCTGTGGTTGAATTTCTGTTTCAAGCCTAATGCCTGAAATCAGCTTTGTAGTCAGTAGCTGAACACTGAGCAATTTTAAAATAACGTTTGGCAATGTTTCTGTTTTTTAGATGGATTGTTTTATAAATTACAAGAGGGGTGTAAAGCTGTTGCTCCATGTGGTCAAATTCCTACTCCTCCGTGAAGGTTCTTGGGAAAGACTATGGCTTTGTTGGATTAGCTCATCTGGAGCAGTTGGAAGCTCACAATTGCATAAGGTCCATGTATGGCTTTCACGTGTGGTTACAAATTACACAAATCCAAGTCTCTGAGAAAAGTATTTTGTGAAAATAGACTTAATGGTAGATTGTGAAAAGCCTAAAAAAATTGCCTGTTGTCAGGACATGACATTTCCATAAGATTTTAGTTTGTGGATCATCTAGTGCTTTCACTGCACTTCCAGAGATGTCCTAGTTTGAGGAGCCTGTGTATTAACCAGGTGTTATAGACCTTTGAGGTTGGAATTGAAAGCCATACAATTGTTTTTCTGTGGTTGATTAAAACAGGTAAAGCATTGGATGAAATGCCATTTGTGTATCAGTGAAAGTATTAATGGAAAGGAAATCTTATAGGTACTTCAAGTCAAATTAATAGGCATAGTTTATTTTTAGAATAACTACCGGCTTGTTAGGGGCAGGAACTGAACTGTATTCTCTATCTTGCAGACATTAATGTTTGTTATAAGATTCAGTGCCTCAGGTCTTCTACCTTGTGAGCAATTTTGTTGAAACTGGAGAGGGGGAAGTGACTGGAGTCACAGAGAGGGGGGGGAAAAAAAAGAAACAAACCTTGTCACTATGTATGCATGTTTTCCTGAGAAATAACTTTGCAGCTTCATTGCGCTTTTCTCTCATTATTGTGTTGATTTGGCCATTTTCTACAATGACAATAAATGGCATTACGTTGATAAAGTAAGTACACATTTGTATTAGACTTTAACTATTGAATGTTTTGGCTTTGTGGGATGGCATGTAAAATACAGCACTTGTAAGCGCTTAAAATGCGTAGCGTGATTTGTGCCCGTACCATTGCATGTTTATTTTTATGCTTCAGGAAGGGCCTGTAACTGTGAGGTTATGGAAGATGCAGCCATATATTTTACATGCAGTTGTATTAAAAACCTGTATTATAGCTGTTCACTAGTTAACTGTCTGGTTAGTTTTATTTACTGCTTTTTGACTTCTACTGGATAGTAGGGTGGATTGCTTAGATATTGTAAAGGCACGCACTCTGTGATGGAAGAGTGTAGTGTGTTCTCCATGGTGTGGCAACAAAATGTTGGTGTTTCCTACAGACACTACTGTTTCTATCTGAAAGAGGGGTCTGCCCTGTGCAGGATACATGTTTTATACCAAGATACAAGTATAGCATAAAACAACAGAAATGCAACATAAATAAGAGAACGGGCAAGCAGTAAGTAGAAAACAACAACAACAACAAAATCATGACATTAGAGAAATCATGATGTTAGAAAAATGCATTGTATGTTGTAGGCATTTTGTGATTCTATACAAAAACAATAATTAAAAAAGTAAATACACTGTTGAGGTATATTGTAACAATCTGAATGATGATGCTGACAGAGTATCCGCAATGTTTTTGCCTGACCTTAATGACGTTCTAGAAACTTACAATATCCAAAAGTACTAAGTTGTCTATAGGCATTTTTCCTTTTTTTTTTTTTTTTTCTTTTTTTCCTACTTATTACTATTAAATCCCCTGTGAGTTTTGAAGTGTGAATCTGTAATCATTTTCTTCACAGATGGGAAATTGAACCAGTGTTTGGGTTAAAGTCACACAATTGATTTGTGATAGAAAAAGACAGTTGAACTGGAATATGTATCTCAAGTTCCACAGTATTATCTTAATGACTCATCTGTCTTAGTACTATTATTTATTATTATGATGATTTGGCATAGATGTGGAAATTTCCTGCAGATACGGTTGCAGGATTTGGACACGAAATTATGCAGCATTTTCTCTGTAAAGATTCATTACTAGCAAATCTTTTTTTT